>ML809798.1:10422-74642 GCA_009831015.1 Picea engelmannii | reverse complement strand
CACCTTCTGACATCTTCATATTAAATAATCTCTTCATTAGAAATACCTTATTCGACGCCGAGGGTTTTTCATACAATTTGGCCAACACGTCCATCAAACCCTTCGTTGTCTTTTCTTTCAAAATATTGAAAGCCACCGACGCTGCCAGGCTCAGCCGTATCGTTCCTAGAGACTTTCTGTCAAGAATATCCCATTCTTCATCCTTCATGGCCGTTGGCTTCTTTGCTACTCCGCTCAATGGTAGGAATAGATCCTTCTGATATAAATAGTCTTCCATCTGCATCTTCCATAACTGGTAGTTTTGGCCGTTAAATTTCTCGACCCTAAACTTTCCATCTTTTGACATTGCTCCCACTCGAACCAGGAACCCTCTTTTCCTGCGAGTTACCTTACACTCTGATACCAGTTGTTAGAAAAACAGGACCGTGGAGCAATAAAATAAAATAAATGCAGAAACAAAACACAGAAGACACACAATACAAGAGAGACACAGATTTACGTGGTTCACCCAGTGTGGGCTACGTCCACCAGAGAAATTGCCAGGTCCTTCCTTTATTATTATTCAACAAATGAAGGGTAACAACCTACAACAAAACCCATTTTAACTTCCTCTTCTTTCTCTCACAGTATCCTCTCTCAGAATACAATATTCACCATCATCCATAGTCGCGATACATTTCCCTCATAAAAGAGGGTTTCTTTCTAGGGAAAAAAACCGTAACATAATCTCTACCATTAGATCTGCGACCTTATAATGAAAGATCCAGATTTACAATGAAATTACAATATACTTTTACAAGACAATTTTTTCTTCGGGGGCTTCGCCCCCGAACCCCCGCTAGGGGCCCGCTTTCCCCCAGACCTCACAGAGGGGGTACCCCCCCTCTGCACTCCCCAATGTGGAAGAGTGTACATACTTCTGGGGTGTAAATACTTCATGGGGTATAAACACGGCTGAAAGCAAGGACCTATGAATCAGGAAGATAATCAGGATCCACAACCAACACTAACTGGTTTCTAAGTCTAATTCCTAGATAATATGTTGAAGTCAACAGGAAAAGACTCGTCAAAGGAGGGTCTTGATGTATCCCTCATCAGTGACACGAAACTGACATAGGAAAGTGATGTAAGATGGTGAATCAAATGAGTATGGACTGATACAGGAAATGGAAACTGGTAATACTGCAGATGGATGGTTTGAAGTGAAAATTCCCTTGAACATGATGAGGCACAACAACTGACTTGGCAACGTTGACTCAATGAGTACCAAAATGTAATGTGACGACAAAAAGAGCACTCTTCGAATGGACAAAAAAGTATGGTGACACATGGAATTGGTATGACTAAAAAACAAGCAGATTACCCAACTGTAAGACGATACGCAAATAGGTGCCATGTTCAAGGGAGACAAAAGCTACCACAAAGGATTCTAAAAACATTGACCCACTTCCTTCAATTTTTCCCCCACCCAGATAGATGATTACCTCTTTTTAATTTAACAAGCTCAAGGAGGATAACACATGCTCGATATAACTCACCTTCGGTAAGTCTCTATTCCTTTGTTTAACAAACTGGAAGAATTAAGGGTTTGGTCCCATATGGGCCCTTCAATGTATATTTTTTAACGAGTCCGGAGAAGGTAAACTCAGTGATTTTTCATGTTTAGAGAGTCTGAAAAGAACTTAAAGGAGACTCCAGGGTTGTCCTTTTTCGTAAATTTAGTCTCGCGAGGCCAAAAAAGTGATAAACTACCACTTGAAAGATGCCATTTCAAACGTTTCAATGAGTGTGAAAGGAAGCAAGATCACTCGACAATCTTTTCATTTTTAGAGAGTCTAAAAAGAGCTTAAAGGAGACTCTAGGGGTTCCTTTTTTGTATAACCTTTACAAGTCCGAAAAAGTGATAAAAGTCTACTCGGTTACATTCTCATGTATTTACGAGCATGAGAAATAACAAAGACTAAGCTCGGTAACATATTCTCATGTATTTACGAGCACAAGAAAGAACACAGACTAATCTCGGTATTGGTTTCATTTTTACACAAGCTTGAAACAAAATTAAACTATGCTTGTAAATTCCCAACGTAATTTCCAAAGGTCGGGATACCCATGGATGTACTTTTCCCCCAGCTTGAAAATCTAGTGTCTTAACTCTAGAATGATAATCAAAGGCTGGAGACATGCCCCCCCAAGCTTCAATTCATTCATTGACTTTGAGGTTGTCACCATTTTCTGTACTATATGGAGAAAAAGGATAAGGGTGGATGAAATGAAGGTTCAAATATGAGACCTAACGAAAGACTCAACTCGGTATGAGAGGTGAATGTTTCATTTTTTAATGAGCTTGACACAGGAAAATAACTATGCTCAGGGCTCTGATTGAATCCCCAGATTTATGTTTCATTTTTTAACGAGCTTTCTACAGAGAGAAAAACCATGCTCGTGGCCTCTCTTTCATTTTTTAACGAGCTTTCCACAAAGGAGAGAAACTATTCTCATGGCTTCTGTTTCTTTTTTAACGAGCTTTCCATAGAGAAGAGAAACTATGCTCGTTACCTTCTTGATCATGGATTCCAACAGGATAATGCACTGGAAGGAATACATGTCAAGGGACAAACAACAATCATGGCTTCCAAGAGATCTTCACTAGATGGAAGAAAATCACTCTGGAAGGAATACATGTCGACGACCTTGATAAGGGTAGGGAGATATGGCTCTAATAGCCCTATCTAAGAGATCACCATGTCAACTACCAGATCTAAGTCATAAGAGGCTGATCTTACAGTGAGAGGCTCATATTCATCGGTAGCTGAAGGCATGGGAGATAATGCCACATAATTGACCTATGGCATGGGAGATACTATCTACATATAAGAACCGTTTAGGGAGATCATTGGGTTGGTAATCAAGTCAGGACCAATGCATGAAAGCTGATCAATAGCCATAATTCTTCCATCGTGAGGGAAAGATATCAAATGAAAAAGAGTGGACACAATATATTTCATGGCATAGACATAATCTCACCCAAGGAGTAAATCAAAATCCAAGGGGTCATAGACTACCATAACATCAATAAAGACAGTTTTCCCTCCCAAAGTTATAGGAAACTGAGGAAGGACTCCTAAAGGGTGACTGGTTCTTCTGTTAAAAGAGAAAATATTCTGGGTAACTGGCATAAGATGAGGATAACCCAAAGCTTTCCAAGCAATAAAGGACAAAATACTAACAGATGAACCTTCATCTATCAATGCATGAGGAACATCCCGACCAAAAACCTATACTGTAATCTTGAAAGGAATGTGAGAGGGAAGACAAGGTCCAGTTAGCGCACCCTAATCAAAGAAGATGGCCTCATTACTTGGAGGGGGTTTCACGAGAGGAGGAATGCCCCCCAACATGGTATATTTTGTATCAACAAGAAAAACGAGGGCAGTATCGGGTTTACTCTCTAGAGGGAGAGTAGGATCGATTGATAATGACATCAAATCGACCACTTGGGTTTCATTCTCCAAGGGGATAATGGGGTCGACAGGTGGAAACAGATTGATCACTTGGGTTTCACTCTCTAACAGGAGAGAGAGATCGACCGAAGATGGGATCAGATCAACCACTTTGTCAACTGGTTCAACTAAGGACATGACCAGATTGATGACATGATCAACTAGACTGACCGATGAAGGGACCATATAAACCACTTTGGCACTTGTTAGAGGAGGAGTGGGATTGACCACGTTAGAACTCTTCAGATGAAGGGTGGGACTAACCAATGATGGGACTAGATCAGTCACTTGGGTTTCACTTTTCAGATGAAAAGTGGGGCTGATCGATGATGGAACTAGATCATATACTTTGGTTAGTGGTTCAACCGAGGATGAAACTATATTGACCACCTGATCAACTGGACTGACCGGGGATGGAACCAGATTGACCATTCCATCAACTAATGATGGGTTGGGAGAAATATTATGATAACCAGTTGGAAGTTGAATATTTTCCAAAAGAGAAGAAGCCTCGTCCATATGAGGACAAAGGTGAGAATAATGATCACCTTCGCATAACATACAAGGAAATTTGACAGTTGTCTTCTTCTTACCAACCTTAACATTGATCAGGGGCTGCTGACATGGAGGACCACATTTCTAAGACCTTGGGAAGACCAGGGAAACCCCTCAGAAAGTGGTCACCCTTACAAATACTACAAGGGAATTTGGGTTTCAGATTCTTCATTATAGTCATATTGACATCATCAATGCTCCAAGTATGATTAACAATAGCTGGTTGCGTGGATCCAACATCTGATGTAGTTGGAGGCTTGGTCCCTTCCTGGTTCTTCTTCTTCTTCTCTTTCCATTTCTTCTTCTTATTATCAACCTAGATACTCTCTTTAGAGTTTTTACTAGGTGAAGAAGGAGAAAGGGAAGGAGACCTGATGGGTGAAGAAGGAGAAAGCTCGACATTAGGTTGATGTGTGGGTGGTGTGATTACATATGAAGCACTTGCTACATTCGAGATTACCGGAGTGGAAAACAACCATACCGGTAACCCAATTGTGAGACCTGGAAGGATCAAAGTAGAGATGTGAGGACCAACATTTCCATAATAAGGAAAAACAAAAGGTTCCCCCGGAGCAGGGGTTGCTCCATTGGTAGTTCCAGGAGCTGATGCCATTAAACAAAGATCCAACCTAGAGTCTGCTAGGGAAAATAAACAACACATGCTAAAAATCTAGGAAGCAAGCAAACAAACAAAACCTTCTCGCAATGAAGGCACTAGTTGGTGATGAAATCCAACGTCACAGGAACAAATTAAGAAGGGGTTGAGATAGATCAGGTGGAAAAGTTACGTTGATGACCTGCTTAACAGACTTACACCCTGGTGCAAGCTCCCACACATAATTGTGGGTACACCCTCCAAGGAGCCCGAGTGAGTTTTGTTAACGTTGATTCCAGGTACCATGAAGACTTTACCCTCCACAGTCACCTCATATAAAAACCCCAAAGAGATAAGCTACTAATGTTACCAACTACAACAATGATTCTTGGGGAAATAGTCGACAGTCTGATCCATGCGCAAAGGCAAGGTATCTAGCCCGAAATCAAATCGAGAGGCTCCCACACATAATCGTGGGTATACCCTCAAGTGACCCCCAATAATACGTGCAATATATATACTAATACCAACAAAGCAGGGTGAGTAACTCTGTCGGCCCTAATGCGACCTCGTGATTGACCCTTGTGTTAGAAGGGCTTCCCAGAACAAAATGTAGTAAATGGATTTCACCACTCTCTAACTCAATATTCTATGTTTGTTTACAACTTTGGAAAGTTATCTTTCACACCTATTCCAAATCCCCACACCCTAAGCGAATGTAGGTTTGCTACCAAAAAATGTAAAAATGTCTAATAAATTTTAGTTTAGCGCTTGATTTTTAAGGCTGTTTTTTACTCAAGAGGAAAATGGAATGGACTAAATGATGTTTTGACCGACTCTAAACAATGAAAAGAAATGAGAATGCAAATATTTCACTTCGATGAAAGATATATTACGAGAAGGAGAAAATGTTTATCATTCCTAGATGCACAATGTCCCAAAATGCCAAAAACCATGCAAATTCGCTACTTCAAATGCAATCTAGTTTCACTACCCAAAAGAAAGAATGCAACTATATTATTTGTTTGAATCTAATGTATACAGAAAGTAAATAGAAATCCTTCAATGCTCCACAACTTTCAATCATAAGAAAGAGTCATATGCAGATGCAAAAGACACGAAGTGACAAAGGTTTCAAACAGAGCATGCACTCAAAGAAATGAGAACTGAAATAAAACAAGTATAAAATTGTTCTAACAAGAACTCAATCAAGTATTCTAAAACCAACAAGAATCCAAGGAGTACAAGAAAATGCAGAGAAGAATCTAAGAAAAGACAGGGAGAAAGAGGAATCACTAAACTAAGTTACAACCATCTATTGTAGCATTAAAAGCACCTAAAATCAATTATAAAGTTGATTTATACACTACCTGATTCGCTTCTGACAAATGCTAGTACTTTTCTATTATTGAGTAATTATTCTTGGTCATTGTGAAGCCATTTCAAGGAATTTATCATGAAGCAATTATCTCATAAACATTTCAGCCATAAAATTTTGTTTGCTTCATCATATATCAACTATTGATTTTATTGATAAAGTCCATGGTTTTATGAAGTACTAACAACGATTTGTACTTGCAAAATATATCTTTTCTTGTTGTTTTGTTCTGGGAAGGTACATATTAATACTTCACTACTTCATTGGTTAAAACTCTGGGACTTTTTGATTAGTGTGACTTGTGAGAGGGGATATTTTCATAGACACTTTAACCTTTTCCTTCGCAAACCCCCACATCACCGGGGACATCTCCCCTGGGCCATCAACCCTAAATAGAAAGAGGTATCCTGTTGAGGTGATAATGATAGGATAACCTCCTGTTATGCCAATTTTCCTTTCCTTAACCTTCTCCTTTTGTATAAGTACAAATTGTGCAATAACATTTTGGTGTTTCTGCCGAGTGTTGACGATAAAATCACAACAAGGATTTCGCCCGCAAAGTATTTCTAAAGCCTATTATTTATAAGCTAATGATATATATAATACTAGTAGATGGGACCCCCTTGTAGATTGGAGGATCAGATCAGGTTCTTATTTGATATTTATGCTACTGTTCGACACTTCTTACAGGGTTCTACATGATTGATGATAAAATCTTGGTTTTATTTGTTGGAAGATTGGTTGTTGTCATTGATGTCAACTCTAGTCATGGGTTTTGGACCGCAAGATTGATGAAGGTATTTGGACATGAAGGAAAATGAACATGAAGATACAAAACCCATGGATGGATGGTATACATCATGTTGTTTCTGTTGGTATGTGGCACGTCACATGGATCCTCATGGTTGAGGAGAAATGAATTTTTAAAGATGACAAAGTGAATTGAAGAAGGAAGTACATGTAGGCCTTGAAGATAATTAAAGAAAATAATTACAAAATAAGAAAGTGTCAGGTAGGCCCTAATGTTAAAAGGAAGTGACATAAATGGTATAAATAAACATCATTATACATTCATTTGATACAAGTCAAATTTTAGAGGTAATAAGAAGAAAATAAGGCCGGATTTCAAGGGAGGATGAAGTCTTTTGGTGATGTGTTCTAAGGTATGTTATTTTCAGGTCATCTTACCATTTTTGCTATAAATATTTTTTCTAGAACGATTCAGATGGTGAAATAGGTATGGTATTGAGAAGACATATCAAGGTACCTCTTGTAAAAAGTTCAGCTCTTGATTCGCTATAATTATGGAGATACACTCTGTGGAAGATAGGGTTTGTGACCAGTCCTGAAGCTAGTCAATAAACAGGTGTTCTGGGTAAAATAGTCATAACTTCTTCATACAGAATCCAAATGAAGTGGGACAACTTCCATTGGAAATATTAAAGACTGTAGTTTCTTGTGTGTGAGTTTCAGAATCGGATGTTAAATATTGAGTGTGGGGCATGATGTACAAGTTGGGTCTTCTGAATAGACCAGAATTGAATAAAGTTTACCATTCTTTCTATAATATCTTTTTGGGGAGGATTCAAGGAGTGAATATTGGAGGAGTTTCAGAGAATACATTGTGTAATATTATATATAGGATCAGAGTACTCCAAGAATTGAATAATTGCAGAAATTAAAGAAGTCTCAGGAAGCATTATCAGGTTCTATGTGATGATTGGTTGATGGTGATGATTTAATGTAAAGTTTTATTATCTCTCATATATTGTTGGGTGGAAGGAAGGGGAAAGGATGGAGAGTTCAAATCTCTCTTTATATTGGAGGATTGTATCTTCCTCTTGGATTTTTATCCCTCCCTCTACATTTGGAAGCTGTAGCTACCTTTGGAAGTCATTACTTCCCTAGAACAAAAACTATTGATTATTTCTCATATATTGTGCATGGTGTATTGTGGTAACTCTTATACTATTGTTCATTGCTCATTGGATATAATTGAATGGTTTAAGTATAAGTTTAAAAAGTTTTTAAAATTGTACTTGATACTGATTCACCCCCCTCTCAGTATCAACATTATTTGTGCCATAATGGCAGATGGATAATGCATGCTATGTGTGGGTTTTGTTACTCTAAGCTCTAAATTTTATGAATGAATGGCTTATATTCATGGTTAGGGAATTGATTTTAAGACATGAATCATCACATGTTGTACCTGCACAAGACACATGTTATTTATAACAAGAAATAAGAGCAATAGAAAAGAGACCTATGAAAAAATCTAAGGAGAAGAAACTAAACTATGCTATACTATGCTACACTATATGCATTTGAAATTTAAAAGGGTTGATGTTAGTCCTAAATAGAAATGTTAGTGGATGTTAGTGTCTATACGATGTTATTGAGTTATATGAAGGTGCATTTGATATACATTATATTTTGGTTTTGGATTAATGGCTAGTATGGATCGGGTGGCGCACTTGGCAAGTTATGGATGTTAGTTTCGATGGATGGTTGGAATGTACTAAGTAATTGAATGAGTAGAGGATGGAAGTGACGTGCATTTAATGCAAGTCACTCCAAACCTCTCCCACTAGCCATCACCCTAGATTGGATATTGTTCAATTGTTTTTGTTGTGGTTAAGCTCCGATATTCAGGTGAGGAAGGAATTGCTCGACCAAGCTCTCATTTTTAAGGATTTTTGGTTATAGGTATGTATTTTTCTCCATCCATGAACTCGCTCTAGTTATGAAATAGATATTGGCTCGGTGATGTATTGGTCTATGCTTTTCTTAAGACTGATAACTATGTAAACTCATGATATTTCTCTGGAATGGTTGGTTGTATGTTATTCATTGTAAATGGAAAAATTGGATAGTTGAAGTCACGATTTCATTGATGATTTTGTGTGGTGGAAGCCATGAAGGCTCTCTGTTGTCTTATGGGTTTTGGTTGGAGGGTTTCATTTGGTCCAGACTTGCTGGCCATATTCACACAATTCTTGTAAACATAACCAGTCATATTTGGTGTTATGGGGTTGCTGTGTTTGATTTTGAACCACCTTGGGTCACTGCATATCGTTTTCACCTAGTTGTGGGCTTGTTTATGTTATTGGTGTCTGCGTAGCTGGTTATGATGGCTATTATGCCAAGAGTCTTTCTTTAGGGTTGGTTTCTATTTCATGGCTTTGTTTTTATACCAACATTATTCGGTTGATTGGGAAAACCATGAGGGTTATGCCCTGCATGTTCTTGGTGTTATTACGGGCCAGTAAGAAGCCTCTGCTCCTCTATTCATAGTCTCTCTTACCTAGTGTGAATTGTCACCCTGTCTTTCAAGCTAATGGTTATGTGTTTTTTGTTTCCACCATGTTGTCTCAAAGGGTTCTCACCTACTATTGGTGTGTTTGACTCTAGTCTTCCCATGTTGGTTCCACTGAGCAAACCCTTGATTACTCAGAGCTCACCCTTGATTATTCAAAGCCAGATTTTAATAAATGAACCAGTTATTTTCGGTCGGGTATATTGTTGACTGTTATGAATTGATGGAGTAGCGTTGACAATGGTTTTTATTATTGGTATATGGTCGCTGCATTATTATCTCGGCATGGTTTATTTGGTTGATTTAAGAAATGGAATTGGGAATACAGTTGTTGCCTCCTTGTGTTGGATTGATAAATCATCGCGGTTTTATGGTTTGATTGGGAGTATGCCTCTTTGCATTATGCATTGGGTTGTGTGTTTCCTATATCATGGTATAAGATGAAATAATGGTCATTGTTACTGTGTGTTTAAATTGCTCGATCAGGATTGTTGCAATTTAAAGTGTTGTATTTGTGGCTTGGCTATCCACAATGTATGTTTTATGGATATCATGCATCGTATCATTTGAATTCACCATCAGATATGGGCATGAGTTTTATAAAAGTCTGGTTTCATTGCAATTTAATTGTTAAATTGATTAGAGTAATGGAATCGGGCAGGATTTTAAAATAACTTGTGTCTGTGTTTGATTTGAAGAAGTAATTTGTGGACAGTGGTTGATGGTTTTAATGTTGAACATGGTTGAAATAAATTATTGTGTTTTCATTGGAATTTGTTTTAAAATATTAAATGGAAGAAGTGAGAGGAAACAAATTTCTTATACAGGTTGTTTGGAAGGCATATTGTTTTGAGTAAGATGGCACTGTGTTACTTAAAAGTGTTAAGGATTTAAATGTGAACAATGAGCAATTTTAACACATAGTAATGGTTAAATTATACACAGTAATTGTTAAATGATCACATTAATTATTTGGTTAGTGTTGGAATGTTTGCATTAAATACATAATTGTTTTATGGATTACTTAATTGATTTTATGAACAATATCCACTCTTTTCCCCTACCATTATTTCACTTTTTGCTAATTACAATCCCCTCACTTTCCCATATCCATTATCCACTCCCTGTTCCTAAAATTTAATTACAGTTAAGTGGAACTCTGTATTGTAACAGTTTAAGATCACAAGGATGGACTACAGTAATAGGTTATTTGGTTTACAATACAGTTGATGGTTTGTTGTCTGTGAGTAGTAATCATGATCACATCCCCCTCATTTTAACACTTTTATCTCAATACAAACCCCCTGTATATCCCAGAACCTTTGTTCACCCCCTTCTCATTGAAAACTATTAAACAATTTGTAGGGATTGGATTGTGTGAGTCTGATATGTCGCTGAGCCATATTTTATTTCATATTTTAAAAGGAGATGTCATGTATGGTTTTAAAGAAACTATTTTCTAATCAATTACACATACAAGAATGAGATTTTTCAGTAGAGGTAGCCATATCAGAGGTAACCGAGGAAGAGGTAATTGGAACAGGGGCCCTAGAAGGCCAATATTCTCCATACATTTTGAAATGATTCACAAGAGTTAGGCTAGCTATTTCAAGTTGGGTTTTTTAACTGGATTGGGAAAGGAGTGGTCCAACCTAGGTCTGAAAGGCCTCCCTTCCAAGAGCCACAGGTCCCTAGTATCCCCGTGTCCCCTTGTGTCTCATTGCATCTTGAAGTTCCTAAAAATGACGGATGGAAAGAGATTTTACACCCAATAGTCTCCCAACATCGTGGCTGGCCCATTTTGTCTGTACCTTCTCCCCCACCTATCAATCAAATTGTGCAATATGCCCCTGTCCATTCACTAGTTCAGTCTTTCCATGCGAGTAAAAGGTTACCGAGGCCCACCATGCCCCCGACAAAGGAAAATCCACTGCTACCCCTTCCTCACCTTCCAATGGCTATAATAAATCCGTGTCCTCCCGCATGCATTTGAGGAATGATTTCTCTCATGTGATCAGTGAGATTAGTCCTAAAGGCTCAACATAGCCTAAGGAAAATTCAGAGAGATAAAAAAGTGATAGTAGTAACAAGGGAAATATTGCATCTCATAGTGGAAAATATGGATTTTAAGTTTTTTTATTTATTAATTGTTGAGAACAGTTGATTTTTTTATTTTTTTGGACAACATGTTATTTTTGGATATATGGGTAATATATTTTGGAAACAATTTTAAATATCATTGAGATAAATTGTCAAATATGAATGTGATGATGGGATTCACAAGGATGGATGTTTTGTTTAATTAACTAGTTGTGTTATGATTGTTAAAAGCTAAAGGGAGCCACAAGGGGTCCCACCTACTAGTTATTATTTATTTAAAAACCCTTATTATGATTTATTACTTTTCCCCCTAACTAAAAGTTGGTTGAGTTTTAGTTAACTTAACTAATGAAGTAGTTCAACTACTTCAACCAATTCTAATTTTATTAAAGGAAAAAGGAAAGGGAGGAACAAGAGGAGAATAGAAGGAGAAGCATACTAAGTTTTTCTCTTTGAGTTTTTGTTGAGATAATTCAGTTTTCATTCATTCCTTAATTCATTATAAGCCTAATTATTTTTTATGATAGTAGGGTCCTATTGTAGACAACAAGATTCAGGGCTGAATTACATCATTCAGACACTTGTTTTTCAGAGGTGTTGATATATCTTTGATAGTCTGTGTAGACTTGTTTGTTTGTGAATTAGTTTTCATGGCTGACAAAGGCTATTGTGCATAGTCTAGTGGGAAAAAATCTGTGGCAAGTTGATCCAGCTTTTCAAGTTCAGTTTTTTGATTTTCTGTTAGAAGTCTTTTTGTATGTTTCATCGGGGACGTCTAAGTTTGACTTTGGTCCAAAACTTCCTCATGAAATTTTGTAAAGAGAACGATTCATTGATGAATTAGAATGAAATAAAGGATTTCTTTATGTCTCATCTGTTTTGATTATTGACTTGGTGTCTTTACTTCTATCTCTATCTTTATTTAAACATCTGATATATTCATAAAATTACATAAATAATGATTTTTTCAGAAAGCTTTTAATTATAAAAAACAACCTAAGCACTTGTAAACAATAATTGTGGGTTAGGATATCAATTTTGATGGCTAGAAACATAGGGTGATATTCCCATTTATCTTGCTTTAGCCAAGCAGGATTTGAAAATGTTTGAATAAGATGATTTCATATATTTTCCTCAACATTTATTTGGTGAACATACTAGGGAGATCTTCAATATCTCTATGGTTAATTTTTATGTTTGATTAGCATCGAATACATATATTTTTTCTGATATTAATTCTTTGACTATTTTATTTCTTAATGATTGTGCCTGTCATGAGGTAGCTCAATATTGAGCCCGATCTTCAAGATTATACCAACATTGCTTTGAATTTGTTCAACACCATTTTAGACACCGCCAATACTCGTGTTGAGCTTAATCATTCTTGGGTAGCAATTGAACGAGATATTAGTGCCCAAGAATGTTGGGAAGCTATACGTAGACAGCCTAGAAATCATTAGTAACTTTCTTGTTCCTTCATTTTTGGCCTTACTTTCATGTCCTCAGACTCTCGTGTTTCTAGAAGAAGAAGATGCTTATCACCTGAAATTAATCCTATTGCTGAAATAGGAAGGAAGAACGTTGTGTTATAAACCCAACAAAGTTCCCTAAGGAGAACTTTGTTTGATTCATCTAGTTCATCTTTCTCTCCCTCACCTATCATCCACAAGATGGCATCTAGTGGTGGATCTAGTGGCACTGGAATTGCTTCCTCCTCTTAGTCTTCAGCTTCATCAGTGATTGGTAGCTTATATATCCACCATATCCCTATCCAATCTACCACAAATCCCACCAAAGCCATTAAAAAGTATGGGCTTTTTCATTTTGAAGAAGACGCCATAACCACACTGTGGCATGTGTCCTCTCCTCTTAACCTAGCACCTGCTACTCGTCCACTTCCTAAATTCAAGGAGCATATCCCTAGGTTGTCAGGGAATAACATTGTCACTACAAATGAACAACTAGTGGAATTTTCTAATGCTTGTCACAATATAGGAGCTAATGACAATGATACTTGCATGCGCTTATTTGTCAATTCCTTGGAAGGAAACGTTGCGACTGATTTCGTTGACCTTCCTCCTAAGATTCTGTCTACTTGGGAGAAGTTAGTTTATTGGTTCAGATCCACCTATGAGAAATCTAAAATCCCAGCTGAGTAGTTACGGGAGTAAAATAACATCGCCTATAAGGATGGTGATACCATCAAGTCCTTCAAATTGCATTTCAATAAGTTATACAATCAAATCCATGAACTCATTCGACCTCAGAACCAAGCTGCTTTCCTGCATTATTACAATGCATTAACTTCCCCATATCATCACTGGATTGAGGAAAAATCCATTGATAACCTCGGTTTCGCTCTGCATACTTGTCTAGAGTATGAAGAATAGCTTGAAATAACAGGTCTTCCTTAGGGAGAATTGGTTAAACAGACATACATTTCTTCCCTCTTACAACTAGTACAATATATGAACAATCGTATGATAGCATATGAGTGAAAATGAAATGTCTCCCCTCTCACCCTTAGAGATTTATCCTCTTCTGCACCTCCCTTTAGAAACCCAATTGAAAATAATTTTTATCCCAAGGCTAACTTGCCTCGAAGTTGGTGTAACTTTTGTGAGGAACACCATGAGGAAGCCACATGTGAGGTAAGAGAGAGTGCTAGAGATAATATCTTTGGTAAAAGACCAAAAACTACCATCGATGTTCTAGATTTTGTAGAGCCAGAAGATTTCATGATCATCAATACTAGGAACAAATCCTATGCTCGCAAATGAAAATATGATCCTCCCCACAATTATTCTAGCCTGAGTTCATCCTCACCAGCTGCTACTGTTCAGATTCCTAAAGTTCCCGACAATCAAGGAATTACCTCCCCTCTCCCCTCTTCTAAATACAATATTATGAATCAGTTGGACAACATCGAAGAAGATGCCATCCTTTTGGACATAGTTGTCGTCCCTGGACAACAGAGGCATTTGAAACAATTCATGGAAGGAAAATGTTTCGTCGTAGCCAACCTCTATGAAGAGGTGAATGAAGAGGATTCATCTATAAATAAAGTAGGTGTACATAACTTTAGATACCCTGTAAAAATCCCCTTTTTTATATTTATGTAAACATTATGGATAAGATCTCACATTGTTGCCTCATTGATGGTGGTTTGGGCCCAAGTGTGATGTTGAATATTATTATGGAAGATATAGGCTTGTATTGTACAAATGAAAACACCAGAAGCATGCTCTCCTATAATAGTCTACAACAAACAACCATTGGTGAGATTAAATATGTGACCTTAGTTTTGTGTGCACATCCTAAAATAAGGACAACCCTTAGCATTCAGGTAATTGATATACCAGTAAGAAATTACTCAATCATCTTAGGAAGATATTGGCAAGCTTTGACAGGTGGATACCTCTCACTTGACGGGACACACTTATCCATTCCTCAGAATGGAAAAACCATTATAGTCCTTAGAGAGGGAATGATTTCACCCTACATAGAGAGTGTTACGCAACCTAATGTGAACTATATCGAAGAGGACCTAGGGGTGTATTCCATATTTGTTGAGGAGGATAATATTCCCTTGGAACAAATTGATTTGGATGATGGTATGTGGCACATGCACTTTGATGGTTCATGCTCTAGTGAAGGTAACATAGTTGGCATAATCTTATACTCTCCCATTGGGAAGATTCATAATTTTTCTTACAGGCTGGAGTTTTCTTGCACAAACAACATCACTGAATTCGAAGCTTTATTATTAGGCATTGAATATGCCTATAATCTTGGCTGTGGTCACCTTTTAGTTTTTGGAGATTTCGAGCTTGTTGTAAACCTTGTACGTAAGATATACTCTCCTAGAAATAAGTTGATGAAACGATATACCAAAAATATTTGGGCACTTATCTCAAACCTATTATCTTTCAACATCACTCATGTTAAGAGGGAATTGAACTCAATGGCTGATCGGTTAGTTCTTTTTGAAGCCTCTCCTAATCGACAAATTTTTCCACACAGATATGATTGTACTTTTCAATCTCTATATCGTCCACATATCCTTGACAATATATAATCTTGGCAGGTCTTCCCTAATGATGAGAGAATTTGTGATTTCATTCAAAATGAACCTTTTAATCCCAAGGAAGTTATATCCATAAAATATAACAATATTCCTAAAGGATTGAATCCTCTAGAGAGTTCATTTTCATTGAGTGATGTAGGCAATAAAGAGAAACAAAAAGAAGAGGATTCAAAAAGGAAGGTGGGTGAAACGATCTCCTTGAACATTGGGACACCTGAGTCTCCAAAGAATGTTAAAAGAGGTGTTGAATGTTTTGATGAAGAGAAGATGAATTTTGTCAAGCTACTTGGTAAATTTCAAGATGTTTTTGCTTGGTCTTATGAGGATCTTCGTGGTTTTGATCCTGGTATTATACGACATGCTATTCCCATCAAGGAAGGAATAAAAATAGTTAGGAAAAAACAAATACCTATGAACCCTGCACCGGAAGAAACTATTCGAAAAGGATTGGAAAAAATCTTCAAGGCTGGTATCATCTTTCCCGTCAAGTATTTTGAATGGGTTTCAATTTTGGTTGCTATCTGGAAATCCAATGAACATATAAAATTTTGTGTTGATTTTCACGCAGTTAAGTGGGCTATTATGAAAGGATATATTCCTCTCCCTAACATAGAAATGATTTTGTAGCAAGTCGCAGGGTCACATATGATGCCCTTACTTGATGCTTTTTCCGGTTACAATCAAATCAAATTAAAAGAGGTAGATAAGTTCAAAACCACCTTTATTCCTATTTGGGGTACCTTGAATTATGAATGTGGGCCTTATAGATTATTTGATACAAGTACCATTTTTAAATGACCTATGCAAATAACTCTCGATGATTTGACTGGTCAAGTTATTCATATCTATCTGGATGATCTAGTCATGTATGTTAAAGAGATGCCAATTGTCTCAAAATTTCAAAAATTATGGTTGGGTCCTTTTAAGATCACTTTTGTCCTGTGTACTAATTCTTACATTCTAAAAGATTTACAGTAGTGATTATTCACCTACAACACTAACAGTTCTCACTTGAAACATTACGTGGAACCAACTTGAAAAGTTTTGACGTTGTTTGGATTTTTTGTATATTAGTAGTCTAGCTATGCTTTCATTTTTTTCACTATTTTTCATTTCTTCTTTACAATAGTTTGATTTATGCTTTCTGTTTTTAACAATTTTCTACTACTTTTACATTTTTGTCACTTTATTTTTGTTGTTTTAAATTTTGCAATTTTAATTCTCTCATGATTTTTATTTCTTTTTCGTCTTTTAGTTTATTTTGGTCAAGAATAAGATGTTGGATCAGTTCTGCCATAGTGACACTCCTGCAAGATATTGTTAGTCAATAACAAGCAAGCTTACACAGTTGTTACGATTTCCCCCCTAAAAGCACACTTGAATTTGTTATCTACTCCACTGTTGTCTTATAAAGAAATTGGTTATCTCCCGCTTGTTCTTTCCATTTCTTCACCCATTTGAGAATTTAAAAGAGCAAGTCTATAATTTTTCTCCTTGAAGTAAAATAGCAGATTTCGGTCGAATGATTATTCACACAGTGATAAACCCCCTCATACTTAACATTTTTCATGATTTATTCCCAAATTCCCGGTCGTTTTTCCATTAAATCTGCTCACTTCCCCCTATTGCATACTCTTCCTGGTTATATCTTCTTGACCTGTTGTTCTTGGTCTGTGAAACCATGAGTTCTGAGTTCTAAATCTATTGAAAACAAATTTCTCTGTGGAGTTGCTAGCTTGTTGATGATAAAATCACAACAAGGATTTCGCCCACAAAGTATTGCTAAATCCTATTATTTATAAGATAATGTTATATATAATACTAGTAGGTGGGACCCCCTTGTAGATTGGCGGATTAGGTCAGGTTCTTATTTGATATTTGTGTTTTTGTTCGACATTGCTTACAGGGTTCTACATGATTGATGATGAAATCTTGGTTTTATTTGTGACATAATGGAAGATGGATAATGCATGCTATGTGTGGGTTTCATTACTCTAAGCTCTAAATTTTATGAATGAATGGCTTATATTCACGATTATGGAATTTGTATTTAAGCCATGAATTGTCACATTTTGTACCTACAGAAGACACATGTTAGTTATAACAAGAAATAAGAGTAATAGAAAAGAGACCTATGAAAAAGTCTAAGGAGAAGAAACTAAACTATGCTATACTATGCTACACTACATGCATTTGAAATTTAAAAGGGTTGATGTTAGTCCTAACTAGCAATGTTAGTGGATGTTAGTGGCTATATGATGTTATTGAGTTATATGAAGGCACATTTGATATACATTATAGTTTGGTTTTGGATTAATGGCTAGTATGGATCGGGTGGCGCACTTGGCAAGTAATGGATGTTAGTTCCGATGAATGGATTAATTGATAGTTGGTTGGCATGTAATAAGTAGTTGAATGAGTAGTAGGCTATTGTTCAATTGTTTTCTCTATGGTTAAGCTCCGATATTCAGGCGAGGAAGGAACTGCTCAACCAAGCTCGCATTTTTAAGGATTTTTGGTTACAGGTATGTCTTTTTCGCCATCCATGAACTCGCTCTGGTTATGAAATAGATATTGTCTCGGTGATGTATTGGTATATGCTTTTCTTGAGACTGGAAACTATGTAAACTCGTGATATTTCTCTGGAATGGTTGGTTGTATGTTATTCATTGTAAATGGAAAAATTGGATAGTTGAAGTCACAATTTCATTGATGATTCTGTGTGGTGAAAGCCATGAAGGCTCTTTGTTGTCTTATGGGTTTTGTTTGGAGGGTTTGATTCGGTCCATATTTGTTGGATGTCTCCACACAGTTCTTGTAAACATACCCAATTGTATTTGGTGTTATGGGGTTGTTGTGTTTGATTTTGAACCACCTTGGGTCACTGCATATCATTTTCACCTGGTTGTGGGCTTGTTTATGTTATTGGTGTCTGCGCAACTGGTTATGATGGCTATTATTCCAAGAGGCTTGCTTTAGGGTTGGTTGTTATTTCATGACTCTATTTTTATATCGACATTATTCGGTTGATTGGGAAAATGACAAGGGTTATGCTCTGCGTGTTCTCGGTGTTATTATGGGCCAATAAGAAGCCTCTGCTCCTCTATTCATAGTCTCTCTTACTTGATGTGAATTGTCACCCTTCCTTGCAAGCTAATGGTTATGTGGCATGTGTATCCACCATATTGTCTCAAAGAGTTCTCACCTTTTGTTGGTGTGGTCGACTCCAGTCTCCCTGTGTTGGTTCCACCGAGAAAACCCTTGATTACTTGGAGCTCACCCTTGATTATTCAAAGCCTGAGTTTGATAAATGAACCAGTTATTTCTGGTCGGGTATATTTTTGATTGTTATGAGTTGATGGAGTAGCGTTGACAGTGGTTGTTTAATGGCTTGTCTATGTTAATAGCATTGACAATGGTTTTTATTATTGGTATATGGTCGTTGCATTATTATCTCAACATGGTTTCATTGGTTGATTTAAGAAATGGAATTGGGCATACTATTGATGCCTCCTTGTGTTGGATTGATAACCTAGCATGGTTTTATGGTTTGATTGGGAGTATGTCTCTTTGCGTTATGCGTTGGGTTGTGTGTTTCCTACAACATGATATAAGTTGAAATGATGGTTTTTGTTACTGTGTGTTTAAATTGCTCGATCAGGATTGTTGCAATTTAAGTGTTGTATTTGTCGTTTGGTTGTCCACTGTGTATGTTTTATGGATATCGTGCACCATATAATTTTACTTCACCATCGGATATGGGCACGGGTTTTATAATAGTATGGTTTCATTGCAATTTAATTGTTAAATTGATTAGAGGAATGGAATTAGGCATGATTTTAAAAGAGCTTGTGTCTGTTTGTTATTTGAAGAAGTAATTTATGGACAGTGGTTGATGTTTTTAATGTTGAACATGGTTGAAATAAATGACTTTGTGTTCATTGGAATTTGTCTTAAAATATTAAATGGAAGAAGTGAGAGGAAACATTTTTCTTATACAGGTTGTTTGGAAGGAATAGTGTTTTGAGTAAGATGGCACTATGTTAGTTAAAAGTGTTAAGAATTTAAATGTGAACAGTGATAAAGTTTAACACACAATAATTGTTAAATTATACACAGTAATTGTTAATTGATCACAATAATTATTTGGTTAGTGTTGGATTGTTTGCATTAAATACATAATTATTTTATGGATTAATTAATTGATTTTATGAACAATATATGCTCTTTTCCCTACCATTATTTCACTTTTCTCTAATTACAATCCCCTCGCTTTCCCATATCCATTATCCACTCCTTGTTCCTAAAATTTAATTACAGTTAAGAGGAACTCTGTATTGTAACCCTTTAAGATCGCAAGGATGGACTACAATAATAGGTTCTTTGGTTTACATTACAATTAATTGTTTGTTGTCTGTGAGCAGTAATCATGATCTTTCCCCCCTCATTTTAACATTTTTTCTCTCAATACAAACCCCTCGCATATCCCAGAACCATTGTTCACCCCTTGCTCATTGACAACTATTAAAAAATTTGTACGGATTGGATTGCATGAGTCCGATATGTCGATGAGCCAAATTTTATTTCATATTTTAAAAGTAGATGTCATGTATGGTTTTAAAGAAACTATTTTCTAATCAATTACGCATACATGAATGAGATTTTTCAGCAGAGGTATCCATGGCAGAGGTAACCGAGGAAGAGATAATTGGAACAGGGGCCCTAGAAGGCCAAAATTATCCATACACTTTGACGTTGATTCACAAGAGTTAGGCCAGCTATTTCAAGCTAGGGTTTTTAACTAGATTGGGAAAGGAGTGGTCGAACCTAGTCCTGAAAAGCCTCCCTTCCAAGCCCCATAGGTCCTTGGTATCCCCGTTCCCCCTCATGTGTCATTGCAACCTGAAGTTCCCGAAAATGGAGGATGGCAAGAGATTTTCCACCCGATAGTCTCCCAACATCGTGGCTGGCCCAATTTGTCTTTACTTGCTCCCCCGCCTATCGATAAAAATTTCCAAGCTGCCCTTATCCACTAACCATTTTAATCTTCCCATGCGAGTAAACGGTTTAAAACTGAGGCCCACCATGCCCCTGACAAAGGAAAATCCATTGCTGCGCCTTCCTCACCTTCCAATGGCTCTGATAAATCCGTGTCCTCTCACATGAATTTGAGGGATGATTGCTCTCATGTGATCAATGAGATTACGCCTAAAGGCTCAGCACAGCCTAAGGAAAATTCAGAAAGATAAAAAAAGTGACAACAACAACAAGGGAAAGATTGCATATCAGAGTGGAAAATATGGATTTTAAGTTTTTTTATTTATTAATTGTTGAGAACAGCTGACTTCTGATTTTTTTGGACACCATGCTATTTTTGGATATATGGATAATATATTTGGAAATAATTTCAAATATCATTGAGATAAATTTTCAAATATGAATGTGATGATGGGAGTCACAAGGAGGGATGTTTTGTTTAATTAAATAGTTGTGTTATGATTGTTAAAATCTAAAGGGAGTCACAAGGGTTCCCACCTACTAGTTATTATTTATTTAAAAACCCTTATTATGATTTATTACTTTTCCCCCTAACTAAAATTTGGTTGAGTTTTAGTTAACTTAACTAATGAATTAGTTCAACTACTTCAACCAATTATAATTTTCTTAAAGGAAAAAGGAAAGGGAGGAACAAGAGGAGAATAGAAGGAGAATCATACTAAGGTTTTCTCTTTGAGTTTTTATTGAGATAATTCAGTTTTCATTCATTCCTTAATTCATTATAAGACTAATTCATTTTTATGATAGCAAGGTCCTATTGTAGACAACAAGATTTGGGGTTGAATTACAACATTCAAACACTTGTTTTTCAGAGGTGTTGATCTATCTTTGATAGTCTATGTAGACTTGTTTGTTTGTGAATTAGTTTTCATGGCTGACAAAGGATATTGTGAAGAGTCAAGTGGGCAACAATCTGTGGCAAGCTGATCCAACTTTTCAAGTTTAGATTTTTGATTTTCTATCAGAATTCATTTTGTATGTTTCATTGGGGACATCTAAGTTTGACTTTGGTCCAAAACTTCCTCTAGAAATTTTGCAAAGAGAACGATTCTTTGATGAATTGGAATGAAATAAAGGATTTATTTATGTCTCATATGTTTTGATCATTGACTTGGTGTCTTTACTTCTGTCTCTATATTTATTTCAGCATCTGATATATTCATAAAATTACATAAATAATGATTTTTTCAACAAGATTTTAATTATAAAAAAAAACCTAAGCACTTGTAAACAATACTTGTGGGTTAGGATATCAATTTTGATGGCTATAAACATAGGGTGATATTCCCTTCTATCTTGATTTAGCCAAGCAAGATCTGAAAATGTTTGAGTAAGATCATTTCATATCTTTTCCTCAACATCGGGGAACATTGAGTCGATTCTCCTCAAAGATGACACTTCTTGGTAAGCCTTTCCTCAAAATCCTTTACTTTACATAGCTTACCTGGTGACTCCACTGAGGGTGATCCCCTCATCCCTTTGATAGTTTCAATAAAACTATCTAGCGAATCCACTAACCTTTTCCAATGTGCCACCTTACTTTCAATTTTGTGATATTTCCAGGTTATGGGATCATGGTGCCCTGGGAATAAGTGTATCCGACTATTGATTTCAAAAATTTTCAAGGATAGCCAAATCATTTTCATACAAAATGGTCAAGCAACTCTCCAATATTTGGAGGCCTCCCGATTTCTCACATTTTAGAATTCTTGAAGTATATAAGCGAGATAGAATCAGGAGGAGAGGATGTTCTGGTAAAATTATTCATACTTTCTCTTCCATCCTTTTTGCAGGATTGGTTTAAGAGTTGTTGCGAAGATAGGGGTATTTCATATTTTGTAGACCTCATCAGTAGGTTTATTAAATTTGTCAAACCATGATGCCAGACATATGAAGATACCCTTCAAAATCTCACAATAGCCTTAGAGAACAAATGATTCACCACTGAGATTGTAGAATATCTTAGGGATGTATACCTTACTCAATGCCATGAACCCTCTGATATAGAAGAAGAGATTTATGAAGAAAACATTTCCCATGATTTGATAGAATGCAGTGAATATTTAACTAGAGAAGTGAATTATGAGGATGAAGCACTGGTAACCGCTCCTTGGTCTGATGAATCTCTCCAAGATCCTATCTCCTCTGCACAAGATGAAGAGAATGAGGTGAGTCATTTTCCTTTCGATTTTTTTGATGATACCTTATTATATGATTAAGAGAGTGAAGAAGAAATGGAACCCTTGGACAAGCTAGATCCTCTATATATTAAAGTTGAATATGTAGAGGCAAGTCTTCCATTTGATGAATTTATCCAAACACTTGAATCTCCTGCATAGGAAGAAGTAAGCAAGGTGATTTATTTCCCTTTCCAAATTTTTAATGATTCTCTATCCTATGATGTGGAAAGTGAGGAAGTGTTGGATGTTCTAAACGCTTCATGTTATGATGAATGTGATGACCTTGTTGATAATATTGATGAATTCATACATGTCGGGGAAGCGTAAATGTGATGTGATTGGATATGATGGGGATCCCATTTATGACATTGAGGGTCATTTAAAAAAAAATTATTTACCTTAATCACATGAATTTACTAATAAACTTGACATTTGGAAACAAGGACATGCCATGATTACAAGTTTTCAGACACCCAGGGATGACCTAATGCTATACTCTCCTAATCATTTTTGGTCATACCTTGAGGACTTTGATGATTTTTCCTTTGAGCACGTGGATTTATTCCATTTAGAAGGATATCAACCATAGTTCTGCTCAGATCTTGATGGAGGTAAGGACATTGTTTTCCTGAAGAAGGATCCTTTTGATAATTATTTCCAATTCCATCTGACCATTTTATCTTGCTATGTCATCAAAAGTTTAGTTGGGAAGCATGTAATTTGTTTTAAGTTCCCTCTAAGGAAAATCCTAGATTTCAAGGGTAGGTTGAATACCTCAAGAAGAATCCTGTCATCTCAGTCTTTCAGCCTTCCCTTAAGAATTTGTTAGTCATCTTCTAGGTCCTTGCTAGTCCCTTCCCAGACCTCAAATTGTGGAAACGTCCAAGGTAACCAAACTTCAAACTCTTTGAGTTTGTCTATTAAACCTTTTATTTTTCACGATCCCTTTCTGAAATGGATTGATCACTTTCCTAAAGGTGTGAATTTCCATGATTTTGTCCCTCCCTCCCGCCTCCATGAGCTATATTTTACGATTTCTGATAATACAATACATTCTCTAACTCGTGATATTTTTGTTCTTAACTTATCATTGTTTTGGTTTATGATGAAGCACAAAGGCAGGTATTATAAGACATTTCTAGGATGGTTTCACTGGCTATTTAACTACACCTAGAATTCGACCACCAGGTAAGTAGAGGTAATTAGGTAGGCATTTTTCATTCATTGTATATACCATCTGCATTTCATGGTAGAATAGTTGTATTTACATTTGCATATATGCTTGCTTACTTTCATTTACTGTACCATATATGAGCCAAGGGTGATATCACCACCCAAAATCATTACGAATAATTTTTTGTTGAGATCAAGTAGGTCACAGGTCATGTCAGATATGTTGAGATTCTCATGCACTCTATGGTGAGCACATGTCCCCTATTTGGAGCCATATGTGATCCCCTAGCCTAGGGATAACTAAGGATATTATGTCTCAAGGCCCAAAGGGTCTTAGACATGGAGTACCAAGAGCCATATTGACTTGATTCTGGCCTTGGGGGTTCCATCTTTCTTCTTCAGTGATTCCACCTTTTCAACAACAGTAGCATCCATCCCATCAGCCTGGTCCTTCAACATTAATGGGTCTTGCTCCATGAGGTAATGATTCTGGGTATCATGGTATGTGTCACTCTGACTCTCAAAACATTTGAATATGTGCATTTAATTATTTTTAATTCTGACGTTTGCTTGGACCTTATGCCTTTCCACTTGTCTACACTTGGGGAGAATGACATGATGCCCTAGAAATTTGGTTCCCATAGGGTTTGAGTTACCACTGGGTGGGTTCCTGAAAGGTCATCGTCCATTCCCACCATACTTATCACTTTCCATCTTTTTCCCTCTCATCCATCCCCTACATTGGTTCGAGCATTGGGTTTGCCAAGTTAGCAAAGGGTTGTACCTTACCTCTTAGGAAGAAAGGGATAAAGGCCTAGGGCATAAAAGTAGCTTGAAAAAAATAAAATCCAAAGAAAAAAATCTTCAGATGCTTCGCCCAGGGATCCCCTAGAAAGAAATGAAAGGCTTCTCAACAATAAACATAGGGACCCATAAAATAATAAAGTAAAGACCTAGTTGGAGGATAGGGGGTCTCATCACGAGCCAGCCTATTAGGTCCATGATCATGTAGCGGTATGACACTACCATTCAGCTGGTCACCATGCCAAGTTAGTGGCTCTTGGTGAAATAGACAAGATAAATGGGGTCTCATGAGGAGCCAACCTTATCATCTCCATGAAATTCTTGTGGATAACATTTTCCCCACTGGTCACCATGCTAGGGCAGTGTCCCCTAAATAATATCTTGAAATAAAAATAAATAAGATAAAAAAAAAGATAAAAGGCATTGAATGGGCTTAGAAACATTTGCATCCATGACAAGGTGAAACTCACCCTCTTCATAGGCACCCACAAGTAAGCCATAAATTCCCCTATCATCACTACACCCATTTCTCAAACATCCCTACACCACCTCATCCACTTACATGGCATGGATTTTTCTTCACTTGGAAACATCCCACGTCCAATGAGAATTATCCCAATAGGACCTCCTGACGTCCTCTCCAAACCTAGCTTGTAGAATAACATAACATCTTTGAGCACTTGTCTTGGAAAGGGGGGTTTTATGCACATGTTTAGATAACTTGATTATTAGATGTGATTGGAATTGCTATGATCCTTGTGACTTATGAGCCCATGGAGAGCATACTTGTTGTTGTTGCAGGCCCACAATTGATGGACATGCACACATGGGGATATGATTAGTTCATACCTCCATAGGGATAAAATCCAGCCATATGGATGATGAGACCACATCCAGGGGCAGAGACAGATCAAAGGTTTGCACCAGAGAGATAGGAGGACATTCCACCAGAGACAGCTTGGCAGGCCTAGACCCAGGGTGGTATTTCCCTCACACTATTATGTAGGCCTTGCAAGGCCTATGACATCAACTATGTGACCCCTAACATCACCAATGTTTGATGTACACTTTGGATGAATTTGTGTTCCAAGTGGCACGTGTGGCTTGATCCAGAGGCATTGGGAGGCCTAACGTTTTTCTCCTGGAGGCCAACGTTTCACCAAAAAGGCCTAACATCACCCTATAAGGGCATGAAATCACCTTTTCTACTTGATTTAGGGTTTTAATTTGTCATTTTATGTAAAAACTAGATATTACATGTAAACTGGCCATGTCGGCCTTTTTGACCTCATTCTGGTCATTGTAACTGTATAAATAAGGGAAAAATCACTCTTATTTTTCATCATATTTCACTCACACTTAGCGAGGTCTGAAATTTGCGCCCTAATTAGGGTTACTTGGCTGAAATTTAGTGCTCACTTCTTGAAGGAGGATAATTTTGGAGTATTTTGGAATCTTTCTTGGTGGAGGTGTTCAACTAGGTTATTTGCTAGATGATTCTTGGTGAATGTAAGTAAATTTTCTGCAATTCTTCTTCATTGAATGGTTATGGTTGTATTTATATTTCATTTATTATAATATTATGAAATTTCTATCTTAAAACCCTAGGAATCTAAATCACATGTTATTTTTCTTGCCTTAACAACCTTCACCAACTAGATTATGCTAGAAAATCCATTTTCTTGAAGATTTTTGCTAAGGGCCTTGTCATTGCAACACCACAACACCTTTTTCTTCATATAGCCCTCATATACTTCATTTTTGAGCTAAATAAAGAGGAAAACTACTAGGTCCTAGGATTACCTACTTCCTAGTAGCCATTTCCCCCCTACGGTTTGGTGATTGAAGCCTTGGGCTACCAACACTTCAATTATTGACCATCTTGTCTCTAGATATCTTATTATCATATGTTCCTTCAATATTTTCTTCTTCCTAAAAGACTCCATTTTCCCTAAAATCCCTGATCTAAGCCTTACAATTGAGTGATTGACAAAATCTATTATCAAAACCTTTACCTTAAGCTCTCTACTAACCACTCCTAACCTTAGAATAGTCTAATCTACTAGCGTATTTGTTGTTGTTAATAAAATAATATACAACCATCTATTACAACATTACAAACACCTGAAAGCAATTATAAAGTTGATTTATACACTGCCTGATTTGCTTCCGACAAATGCTAGTACTTTTCTATTATTGAGTAATTATTCTTGGTCATTGTGAAGCCATTTCAAGGAATTTATTGTGAAGCAATTATCTCATAAACATTTCTTCTATAAAATTGTGCTTTCTTCATCATATATCAACTATTTCTTTTATTGATAAAGTCCATGGTTTTTTGAAGTACTAATAACAAGTTGTACTTGCAAAAGATATATTTTCTTGTTGTTTTTGTTCCAGGCAGGTACATGTTAATACGTCACTACTTCATTGGTTAAAACCCTGGGACTTTCTGATCAGTGTGACTTGTGAGAGGGGATATTTTCATAGACACTTTAACATTTTCCTTCTCAAACCCCCAGGTCACCAAGGACGTCTCCCCTGGGCCACCAACCCTAAATAGAAAGAGGTATCTTGTTGAGGTGACAATGATAGGATAACCTCCCATTACGCCAATTTGCATTTCCTTAACCTTCTCCTTTGGAATAAGTATAAATTATGCAATAACAGTCATCATTGTCGTCATTGACATTGTCATCACCGTAATAAACATTTTCATCATCGCCATTATTGTCATCATCATCATCGCCATCATCATTATTGTCATCATCATCGTCGTCGTCATCATCATCATCATCATCACCATTGTCATTTTCATCATCATTGTCATTGTCATCATCATCTTCATTTCCATTTTCATCACTGTCATCATCGTCATCGTAATCATCGTGATCATCATTATCATCATCATCCTCATCATTGTAATTGTCATCATTCTCATCACCATAATCAACATTGTTGTCATCGTCATCATTTTCATCATCATCATTGTTGTCATCATTGTCATCGTCGTCATCGTCGTCGGCATCATTTTGTCATCACCATCATTGTCATCATTATAGTCATTGTTGACTCAAATTCTTGTCACCTATATAAAAGATCACAAATTATTGTGAAACCTATGAATATAGCTATTATATAACTATTAGGTGGGGTCCCCAAGAGTTAAATGCAAAATAATTGATCTCCACAGATTTTCCTCAATATGATATTTTTTAGTTTTGTCTTCTTCAATCATGGGTTCGTGGTTATTTGGGACATGCATATAATAATATTTTAAAAGGTTCACTTGCATGGTTTTTTGGATGAAAACAAAGACTTAACGTCATGAGTTTCTTGATGGTCTTGTTCAAACACATTCAAAGGTAGTTTCAAATGATCATCACATACATAAAAGAATTACAAACACAATATTATAAAAGCTACATGTTATGATGGTTGCTAAGGTTTTGATTGTGTTATGAGTTATAATGTATGAGTATCATAAAATGCCTCATGGTCTTTGATTTCATAAATCATAGTTATGGTCCCATATTTGGAACACGCTACTTTAAATAACACTTTGAATATAGTTTGGATTATGGGTTTTATATGGTTTGCAACTCATATAGTCTCATTTTTAAAATTATGGGTTATGGTGTTAACACAAGTGAAGAATTCACATACAAAATACCTAATACATGATATATGCAGTTGTTATATGGTTTATAGCTAACATTTGGAGATCACATATAACATATCGTTGACATGGTTCAATACTTTTCACATCTAAAATAATGTTATGAGAATCAAAGCATATTGCATTTGGTTTATTGTTCATGAAATTGAGTTATGAACAACGGGCTTGAGGTATGTTTGATGTGATATTATGACATAATTGCATGCTATGATGGTTTTTTATTGTTGAAATGTCATATATGTTGCTGAAATATTAGTCGGAAACATTTTCGAATCTTTCCATGCATTGAAGGCGATGGAAAACCTCGCACTTGGTAGTTTTGGTAACAAACTCAACTCTCAATATTGGTTTAAAGGATGTCATTTGGAAAGTTATAAGTTACCAGTTTTCTTTGCATCTAATACAATATATTTGCCCGATTAGATTTGGTGGTGGTTACATGAAGCATGTGCATGAATGTCCTCTCTATCCCTTCTCTATTGTTTCTTGAAAATGAAAAATATTTTTCCTTACAGAAGATTGATAGCATTCTTGTTTGCTTCCTCCATATTCACACTTTCCATATAATTTTATAATGAAAAGATGAAATCTTTGACAGTCCCTATTTACATTCGATTGATATTCGAGCTTGAAATATCTTTATCAACTTAGTTCTCTGGTTATTCTCGGACCACCCTTTTCTTTATACAGTTATGGAAATCATGGTGTTGTTTGATTTGTGTTCAGGTCATGCTATAAAGGACTATTATTTTTCCTAAATGGGTAAGATTTAAATAGAATATCCACACCTTGAAGTGTTTGTGGTTTCTTTTTCAGCTCTACACAATGATTTTTTCCTTTCTATAAAGGGTTTGATACAGAAATGGAACTCACTCACTTGAATATTGTTGGGTTCTACCCAAAATTTTGTTATGATACAAAAGGTAATATGGTTGTTATTATTATGAGGCTTGTAGTCAATGATCAATTTTAGTTCTTAATTCTTGTACATATATATATTCAAACTATTTAGTACTCACCCTTTCTCTTGGGTTTATTGGGTTTGATAGAAGAGGCGAGTTTCTAGAACCCTAGTCTGATAATGAACTTCCAAGCTCAAAACACAGATAGTTTGAGAGACAATCCCAAATTCTTTTTCATTTTTACCAACATATTGTGGTATATAATTGCAAATATTTTGAAAAAAATTTACTTATTGACGATTTCATTTTGAATCTCGTAATCAAATGTTGAATTGTGGATTTTGAAATCCTTTTCTATAATCAACAAATTATGAGACTTAAACCCATGTCTTTCAAACTCATATACCTCATTCTATTACCAATTGAGATGTGGTTTTCCTTATGAATAACCACAAACTTTTGAGGTTTTGATTGATATATTTTTTTGTGTTAAACACTGATATTTAAAATTTTGTTTGAGAATCAATGACCTTTTTCCTTCATTGTTAGTTGATGGAAACATTCTGGATATGTTATAAATTTTATAAGTGGTTATGATAGGGTTGTTGTGAATTATGAACTATGAATAAAGGATGATTGAAATGGAATTATACCATGTTTATATTTGAAACATATGACAAAAGATATTAATTTTATTAAGGTGTTTTATATACACAAGTTTTTGTAAAGGGATAAAGGGTTTATGTTGGATGAATGCGGTATATAATGGCTAATATGGGCATATAAGGGACTTCTGCTATTAATGATTCACATTTTGATTAAAAGAAGTGACGAAAAAAGAATAAAGTTTGTTACATAGATTTATCACCCCTTTCATTAATTTCATTTTACACAAGTTATTCCCTCAAATCCCATTCATTGTATTCCTTGTTCTCATATGTACCTTGTCTATGTAATTAAGATGAAATGCATGCATAAGTTGGATGAGTAACAAGTATTTTAAAAGGGAAAGGTTATGTTATAGCAATCATGAATGATGAAATTTGTCTTGGAAGAATTTCTAGAATGGTTGTATTTGGTTGATGATATTGTGAATTTGATTGAAAGAGATCATATGTTAACTATTTAGACTCAAATTTCCTCATCTTTTCACTTTACATAAGTCATTTTCCCTAAAGACCTTTTCATTAAATTCCTTTTTTTCCATTTTAGTCCCATCTATATAATTAAATAATATGCATAAGAGGAAAATACACTTGATATGGGAAACATGATAAATGGACAAAGTTTAAATATATAAAAGGATTCAAGATTTATTCTCATTGATTGGAAAACATTTGTAGATATATTTGAAGAAAAATATGGCGTCTTATTTATAGAATTAGAAAGTATGGTTTGCATATTTGAGTACTTTTTTTGTGTGTTGATATTATGGTAGATTCGAGAGGTATCAACCTCGATGTGTAACCTTTGATGAGACTAGAATATTCTAGGAAGCAAGAGAAACCCTAAAGCTTTGGATAATAACCCTAGAAGACAAGTCGAATTAATAAAATAAAATAATATTAAGTTATTAGCCACCAGGAAGAGAAGTCAGCCCAATCAGTTAAGAGGGAGAAGTATAAATAAAGGGATCTAGATATCATTTGTCACTCTCTCACTCACAACTACATAAGGAGAAGAAGTTTGCATGAGTGAAGGAGAACTGCAACTACTGCAGTAGTGACTTTGTCTTGGGTTATTGGTTTGGACTTTCTGATTGGTATTTGGTTATCCTTTCTTGGTGTGCTAGGCTTGGTTGGCTATTGGTATGTTACCAAAATTATTCTGTTTTTCAAGGTTAAGGTGCTCGAGGGTGGCCTTTGTGACTATGATTGGGTGACAATATTGGTATATTGTCTATGGTGAAATGAGCACACCTATTTTTCTAACAGGTTATGGGCCCACATCTCCTTCAGTCAGTCTAACCACTGGAAGGAATCTAAGCCATAATATTATCAATCTCATTGAAGAACTACCGCTAGGGTTTCTAGCAGGTGCAGTTACTGAAGCACTTCCATTAGGGTTACTAGTAGGTGCAAGTGCAAACCCTAAAACCTCTTTTCCAACACATTATGATGGAACACTTTACTCAAGAAGAGGATATTCTAGTGCAACTTAGTCCAACGCACCTATTGGCACTCTCAGAAGGTAAAAAAGTCAATATTGAGATTTTGTGTCAAAGTCAAAGTTTGGCCAAATATCAGTGAATAGAAATCATGAATGAAAAGGAAGATCATATACACTATTCATCTCTTATAGGAACTCTTGAAGATGACACATAGATAATTGATAGTGGATCTTCTAGGCATATGTCAAGAAACTAGGTCAGACTCTCCAATCTAAATGAAAAGAAGACATCTCACAAAGTAGAACTTGGAGACAAGAACACCTATCCAGTCAAAGGAATTGGTCAAGCCTCCATCAAATTGGAATCAGGTAACAATGTCCATTTGAGTAATGTCTTATATGTACCTGGCTTAGAAAATAATCTTGTATCTATATATTTCCTAGAAGACAAAGGAAATATAATAGCCTTTGTATATGGTGAAGTACTATCTTGGTCTAGAGACTCTAGCATAGATAATGCTAGAGTTATTGGAACTCATGAAGATAGATTATACAAACTACTAGAACTTAATGATGAATCTCTTGTACATGATGAAGTCAATCCCAGTGAACTTTGGCATATAAGGTATGCTCATTTTAACTATCAAGCATTACCTTTCCTCAAGTAAATGGTTGAAGGAATACCAAAACTGCAATCTACACATGAAGGAATTTGCAGAGGATGTGCACTTGGTAAAAATGTTAAGAATCCATTCTGAAGTAGCGATAATAGATCTAAGGAAATCCTAGATCTAATAAATTTAGATGTTTGTGGTCCAATGCCAGTCAAATATCTAGGAGGTTCTCTTTATTATGTAACTTTGATAGATTATTACTCAAGAAAGAATTGGTTATATATCTTGAAGACAAAGGATGAATTTTTCAACAAGTTTCAATAATTCAAAGCAGAAATAGAAAACCTCACAACGAAGAAAATCAAGACTTTGAGAACAGATAATGGAGGAGAATACACATCCAAGAAATTCATTTCCTTTTTCAAATCAACAGGGATTAGGAGGGACATAAACGTTCCTCATAACCCTAAAAAAAATGGTGTAGAAGAAAGGAAGAATAGATCCATTGAAGAAACCATGAAGGCACTAATGAATTATCAAGGTTTATCCATGTATTTATGGGGAGAAGCAACCATGACAACAATATATGTTTAGAACAGAAGTCCCCACCACATATTGAAGGATATGAATCTAGAAGAAGCCTTCTCAGGAAAGAAACCTAATGTGGAAAATTTAAGAATATTTGGGTGCCCTGTTTACATTCATATCCCCAAGGATAAAAGGAAGAAACTAGAACCCTCAGGAATGAAGGGAATATTTTTTGGATATAGTGAATCCTCCAAATCATACAGAATCTATATTCCAGAACAACATAATATTGAATTTTGCAGAGACGTAACCTTCAATGAGAATATGGATTTCAAGAAATATATATAAGAATCGATGGAAGAAGAATATGAAGAGCCTAAAGAAGAAAGAACTTGTCTTCCAGAAAGTCAGAATGAAGAAACTGAAAAAGTTGATCATCCGATGCAACCATGTGAACCTATTTAATTAGTCATTGTACCCAAAACTATAAAATGCCCAACTTGGCTTGAAGCTACTCTACAAGAAGCAGAAACACTCAAAGCTCCAAGTGGCACTTTCAGAGAAAGTAGGAAGCCCAAAAGATTCTACAGCTATTCAGCATGTATGAAGAAACCCACCACATTTGAACCCACCACGAAAAACCCACCACATTTGAAGAAGCATCTCAGAAGAAACAATGAGAATATGGATTTCAAGAAATATATAGAAGAATCCATGGAAGAAGAATATGAAGAGCCTAAAGAAGAAAGAACCTGTCTTCCAGAAAGTCTAAATGAAGAAACTGAAAAATTCGATCATCCGATGCAACCATGTGAACCTATTTAATTAGTCATTGTACCCAAAACTAGAAATGTCCAACTTGGCTTGAAGCTACTCTACAAGAAGCAGAAAGACTCAAAGCTCCAAGTGGCACTTTCAGAGAAAGTAGGAAGCCCAAAAGATTCTCCAAATATTCAACATGTATGAAGAAACATGCCACATTTGAACCCACCATGAAAAACCCACCACATTTGAAGAAGCATCTCAGAAGAAACAATGAGAATATGGATTTCAAGAAATATATAGAAGAATCCATGGAAGAAGAATATGAAGATCCTAAAGAAGAAAGAACCTGTCTTCCAGAAAGTCAGAATGAAGAAACTAAAAAAGTTGATCATCCGATACAACCATGTGAACCTATTTAATTAGTCATTGTACCCAAAACTAGAAAACGTCCAACTTGGCTTGAAGCTACTCTATAAGAAGCAGAAAGACTCAAAGATCCAAGTGGCACTTTCAGAGAAAGTAGGAAGCCCAAAAGATTCTCCAGTTATTCAACATGTATGAATAAACATGCCAGATTTGAACCCACCACAAAAAACTCACCACATTTGAAGAAGCTTCTCAGAAGAAACAATGAGAATATGGATTTCAAGAAATATATAGAAGAATCCATGGAAGAAGAATATGAAGAGCCTAAAGAAGAAAGAACCTGTCTTCCATAAAGTCAGAATGAAGAAACTGAAAAATTTGATCATCCGAGGCAACCATGTGAACCTATTTAATTAGTCATTGTACCCAAAACTAGAAAATGTCCAACTTAGCTTGAAGCTACTCTACAAGAAGCAGAAATACTCAAACCTCCAAGTGGCACTTTCAGAGAAAGTAGGAAGCCCAAAAGATTCTCCAGCTATTCAACATGTATGAAGAAACATGCCACATTTGAACCCACCACGAAAAACCCACCACATTTGAAGAAGAATCTCAGAAGAAACAATGGAAAGAAGACATCGCAGAATAATACTAGTCTATCATGAAAAATGACGTGTGGGAAATCATGCCTAGACCCAAGGAAAAATCAGTGGTAACTTCAAAATGGGTCTATAAGATCAAACATGAAGTAGATGGAAGCGTGGAAAAATACAAGGCAAGGTTCATAGCTAGAGGGTTCTCCTAGAAGGAGGGAGAATATTATGAGGAAACCTTTGATCATGTTTCCAGATATACTTGTATCAAAGACATTATGTCTCTTGTTGCTTCCATGGGATGGAGTTTACATCATATGGATGTAAAGACAAAATTTATCAATGGATCAATTGAAGAAGAAGTATACATTGAAAAACCTCAAGGTTTTGAGGTACATCCCAGAGACACTCATGTTTTCAGATTAAAAAAATCCCTGTATGGACTCAATCAAGCTCCAAAATCTTGGTATGCCATAATTGTCAATTACTTAATAAGACTTGGTTTCTCTAAGAGGCATGCAGATCCAAATATCTAATACAAGGTTGTGAACAATGCACCTGTGATTCTACTGTTGTATGTTGACGATTTATATTTTATAGGTGCAAAGGCTCTCATCACCCAGTGTAAGAAGGAATTAGCTTCTAAGTTTGATATGAAATATATTGGTCTCATGCACTATTACTTGGGACTATAAGTATGACAAAAGCATGGTGAAATCTTCCTTGGACAAGGAAAGTATGCAGTGAAGATTCTTCAGAAATTTGGAATGATGGATTGCAAATCCATGGCCACTCCTATGACCACATATATAATAAAATTAAGAGACTTAGATTCTGATCCAGTAGACTCGTCCCTATATAGGAAATTTATTGGGTCGTTGATGTATATAGTGAATAATCAAACATATATTTTCTTTGTTGTAAACACTTTAATCCAGTTCCAGGTGGAACCCATACATGAGCACTAGATAAGTGAAAAGCATGTTTTAATATATATTTATGGGACATTAAACTATGGTTTAAGATACACCTCATCTAGTGATATACAACTTCATGGATTCATAGATTCAGATTGGGTAGGGAGTGAAGAAGAGAGGAGGAGTACTTCAGGGATGTGTTTGAGTTTGGGTTCTACTATGATATCATGGGACAACACGAAACAAAAGTTTGTCGCACTCAACACAATAGAAGCAGAATATATCGCAACATGTGATGCATGTACCTAAGAAATATGGTTGAGGAAGTTGATTTCTGGATTATTTGATCAGGTACCATATTCGACCGTAATATACTATGACAATAAAATTTGTATGAGGATATCATAACACCCATTGTTTCATGACCATTTGAAACATATTGAGATCAAATACTACTGTATTCATGATAAATCCTAGGAAGGAGAAGTGAAACTCCAGTATATCTCTACAGAAGTGAAAATCACTTAGCTGAAAGGGAAGAGATGGCTCCCCAGGTTGGGAGGGAGCACTGATATGTTATTGATTCATGGAAATTAATTTTCCAATTTGGAAAATGGTCTAGGTTGGGCATTTCCTTACTAGTCCGGAAAGTGGTTCGAGATTTCTGACGGACAATCATTTTCCAGTTCGGAAAATGGTCTAGATTGGACAATCATTTTTGTAATGAAAATGGTCTGATAGATTGTTGATGTACCATAGACAATGATTCCTCTTGTGGATAGTGTGGGGGAATGGTATAGGAAATTCATTCTTCTTGGCAGTCACTCTGAGTAGTGGTCAAGTAGAATGGTCTGCCTCGTTGGGAAATCATTCTTTCAAAGTTCACAATTGTGATAATTTTTGAAGAATGGTCTGTTTTGGAGGTTGGTGCAGGACAATCATTTCCTTAGGAAATGGTTCAGAAAGTCATTCCTTAGGGTAGACTCATTCTCTCTAGGTTGTACTATGATCAATGTTGAAGGAATGGCCCAGTTAGATGAATGGTCTAGGTTCAAAAATTAGCGACATGTATTCCCTAGGGAAGAATCATTCTCTCCAAGTTACACTATGATTAGTGTCGGAGGAATGGCCTGGTTAGGTGAATGGTCCAAGCTCATAAATCATGGACAAATATTCTTCTATGCTTGGGAAGAATAGTCCAAATAGCCCATGGATGATGTGTTACTTTCTGAGGGAAGATGTTCTTCCAGATCTCACAAATGTGAGTGGAAGAATGGCCCAGACGAATCATCTTGTATCATGATATTATTTATGCAAATTGATATCAGATGATATGATTGTTGTAGAGACTGTGTGTCTCTACAAAGTAGTTGTATGCTAATGTGGTGGATGTGATCCAATGGTAGTGACTGTGTGTCACTGGTTAGTAGCAAATTTCTACTTAGAGTGGTTGTGTACCACCAAATAGTGTTATAGCCCTACAATTCGCTACTCATGCATACATGGCATTGGCCCTCTTACTTGCATAATTTTCCAAATCACCGCTGAGGAGATCTACTTAAAAAACCAATTTTTAGAGCATGTACGTGCCCTACCCCACTACATATTGCATACATACTCTTTATACATGCTATAAATCCCGTGTGTACATGCTTTCTGCACAATACACAGGCCGCGTATACCTCCAAAAGTTGAAAAAATTAAAAAGTTGTAAGGAATTCGGTGGAATTCACGGGCTATTGGAGGTTTCCCAACCAATTCACCTGCTATAGCTCATCCCCCAACCAAATAAACATCCTTTTTTCATATAAAAGGAGTTGTTGGGGTCTCATTTTACAAACAAGCATAAGAACAATGAAACTCTGCCCAATTTCACTTCCCTTCCTTGCCCAAACATTTGCTACCTTTTGTGAGTTATTGCCTCAACACTCCCTCTTCATCCCATTTTATTCCATCCAATCCATTTCCTTTGCTTGAGGTGATTAGTATATTTTGAGAAGAGTCTTATTGAAGGTGCACTTGGAGCATTGTAAAGAGGATCTTGGACCAGGTTTGTAGAACGATGGCTGACAAGGATTGTAAGTTTCAGTCTTTGTTTGATGAACAAAAGAATCTCTTTTCCATGTCCCAAATGATGATGTTTTGTGTCTTTTCTTTGATTTATACATAGAATTTGATATCTAACCCTAATTCATGAATAGAAATAGCATGCTTGTATCCTTTGTTTTCCTAGTCTTGGATGGAAGTTATCTTTGGGAGGATACTTGCAGTCTTTGGAGCTATAGAGATTGAGGAGATCATCACTAGATGTTGGATAAAAGGTACAGTTACCGATATTCTCTTGCACTGATTTCTGTTAATTTATTTTGGCATGTTTGGGGTAGTGTCGAAACTAGGTTGAATTTTAGATGGTCATTTTCTCTGTCTATATTCTAAACCCTTGTATAGTTATAGGGGGATTTTCACACTAGTAGAATTGGCGACCATACTGGGGATGTCTCTATGGTTTTAGGGAGGTTTTTGGGTTGATTGATTGGTTTTTATTTTCCTTTCGAGTTTAAGTCAAGTTTACTGAGTCTTTTTAGGGTTTTTGGTCACCTACAAGGTGCATACCATCCTTCCCTGCCCTGTAATTCTACCTTTTATTTTTATTTTTGAAAAGTCTCAGAGGTGTACATGCCCTATTTTGGGTCAGCCCACGTACATATGCACTCTGCACAATATAAAAATCGCATGCATATGCAGGTTGCTGATGCAACAACCCACGTCTCTGTTTCATGAAAGTATTTTTTTAATAAAGAGAGTTTATCTCTTTCCTGATAGAAGTTCAGACTTCTCAGGACTTTCTTGAATCAGTTAGAGTCTCTATCTGTGGCCATATCTTGGGTAGAAGTTTCAGTTTACTTGTTCCTTAGTCTTCTTGTGTTTTCCCTAAAAGTTTTAGAGCGAGATGTCAAGTCTTAGATCCAACTTTTGGTTTCTTGGTTGAATCCCCGTGATACATAGTGGGATTAAGGTATTTATCAATATTTGTTTCAGTTTTCTCTTGGTTCTTGTTTCTTTCTTTGAAAAAATGAAAAAAAGTTTTACTCATTTTTTTCTTGTTAAAGCAGTTCGAAAAATAAAAAAAAGAGAATTTATTTTCTTGCATTTAGTTTGGTAAAGTAGTCAAGGTTGTTATTTGCAAAATAAAAAGATTCTTCATTTCAAAGTTCTTTTTGATTTCCTAAAACATAAGTAGTTTGTAGTCAAATGAAAGCAAGCTTTAGGATTTCTTCATTTACAAGATCTTGAAATATCAATTAGAAAAGTTTAATTTACAAAGATTTGTTTACAAGCATTGCTTTAATTTTGAAGTATATTTTTCTTTCAAATTCTTTGAAGTTCTCTTCATTATTCATCTCTTCATAACACCATTAGTTTCACTACTGCACCCTTTGTGTAAATCAAGCCTTAAAATTAACGCTTAATCTAAAAATTATTAGACTTTTTGTTTGTAGGGTTCACTGACTAGTTTAGGGTTTTAGGGCCTTGAATTAAGTGTGGAGAGGAAAATCTTCAAGGCCACTTTAAAAAAAACATTGTACTTAAAGCCCCTTTGGAGGGGCTTTAAATCTAGTGTCGTAAGAGTTAGTTGGGACCCCCCTCTAACACAGGGGATAAACACAAGGTTTCTTGAGTAAAGGAAGAGGAGATAACCTCTCCAAAGTTAGACTGAATGTAGTGGGGATTGTATATTGATGGTCTTTCTCGGGAACAATACCGATCACATTTGCCTACATAGCTTCATGGACCTCAAATCCATTAGAGATCCTTAGTTGTCTTCTATACCACTTTCTTTCGATACCCTTGAAGGGATTTGGACTTGTTATCTTGTTCATTGCGATCTTCCTGACTGTCCACTGTACCCACATGGTAACTGATTGCGAGCTGGAAACCTAGTTGCCCATATTTTACGGACTTACACAAGTGACTGCAGGGGTATACCATGGTACATAGGGTGTATGTTGGATCACACTTTGCAGAGTATACCAGGAGGGTGCTTCCGTGTTCGATTTTCACTTAAAGAGGTTAGTTTCTCTAGTGTCGATTGGTGTAACCATCCTTCCCACTAGTTAGTCGACTTCTTGATTTATCTTTAGGAAACATTTTAGTGCATGATTTGTGTTCTATGCTAGTCAATCCTTATTATGTCATTTGATAATTTCACAAAGTGGAATATCAATAGTTCCGTCGGTCACGAAGGCTTCAGGGCCTGTCACCAGTTACTTTGGAGTTGCCTCTGCCACTGTTAAGGTGAAGACTTGATCAAGAAGGGTCGTTTGAAGCGACTAGGCCACAAGAAACTATGCCTGAGCCTGATCTGTGAGGATACTTTCCAGCTCTAGAGGATTCCACTAACTTTGGCCTTGAAAATGAAGGTTTCAGGCCAGATAATCCTTCGATTACCGACTTGTCAGTGCCGATCTTGATTCAAATTATCCCTCTCGAGGTGACATCTTCTGAGAGCCAACTAGTTCTATGAGTTGCAATGGAAGAGAATGATGCTACTTTGTCTGGGAGTCCCTGAACTCCCATTACAGCTACTACTGTAGGTGGCATACTACCTCCTCTCCCACATTCACTAGTCAGGACTATAGTTGTCTCAATTCCCTCAACTTTGGGCAGTGGTCTGATACCGTTAATGACTTTGACCATTGTTCCATTTACTCAAAATGTGACGGATGCTCCCTTCTCATATGGGATGCCTAACTTTGATACAAACTCATTTCTTACTTATTCTATCTTACAGACCATGGTTCTGGGGGCAGGAAGCTCAAACGATCCCTTGCAAGGGTCAACCACGGGCACTACTATCCCTTTTAATGTTATCCCTTACGGTGGGGATCATATACCTCCTCCATCCACTTCGTTCGGTGTTTCTTTTTAGTAGTCGATTGGGTTGAATGCTAATTATATCTTGTTTGGTGGAGAAAGTTTATGACCTTTGTCTTATAGAATGCCGGTGGGATCTATGTCGTTTTCTTTGTTCGGTGCATTTGGGAATAATGCTCTCTCTTCGGTCTCTTTCTCGATTGGGGGAAACCCCATCTTTGGTCAACATAATCTGGTGCAAGGTACTATTCCTTCACAGGGAGCGATGATTGGAGTTTACTCCACACAAGGTCTTTGGAATCCTTGGCAGGGATCAACTCCATCACAAGGGATGTTGGTCGGGAGCATCCCCTTCCATACTCAATGGAACCTCGGGAAAGGGTTCGTACCCATGCCAATGGGATTGACTGGGGGCATCCCTTTCAAGGTCCTTGGAACACAATGTAGGGAGAAATCCCTGCACAAGCTATGTCATCCAATTTCAGGAGTCAGCTGATGATGCCTCAATAGATGCAGTTTCCATTTGATGGTCAGGGCCACGGTTTTTGCCAAAACCCTGGCCAATAGTCCAACTTTTCCTGGCAACCTGGTGCCAGTCAAAATATAGGGCCCTCTTTTCTTGTAAATAATTCACAACCGAAACTACCCCTTCTAGCAACTCTACATTTTCCAGACTTGTCAAGATTATTGAATGGACCAATTTTTCACAATCTGCATTGGCCCCCCATGCCGACTAAGTTTCCTTCAGATATTCCAAAGTTTGAGGGAATCCTATTGAATATCCAAGTGATCATTGATTACCTTTCATTTTTGGTGCTCTTCAAACTCGCTAAAGGATGGATCTATCCAGTTGCATCTTTTTCAAAACACTCTTATAGGGGGTGCTGTGAAGTGGTATATTGAGCTCAATGGATCGAGGTACTCTTACTTCAATGACTTGGAAATGGTCTTCTTGAACCATTTCCAATTACCCGTGAGATACGATGTCAACACCAAATTGTTGGACAACTTTGAGCAAACCAAGGCCAACCACATCTCTGATCATATCCAAGAATGGAGGTGTAGAAAGAGCTTGATTAAGATTAAGGTCACTCCTTATTTCTTTCTTGAGTGGTTATTGAAGTCTTTGGTGCCCTGTGTATCCAAGGACATAGTAACTTATGGAGTGTTTTTATAAGAGAAGGTGATTATGAGAGCCCAACAACTTGAACTAGTCTACTCTCAGTATGTCATAATCTATGAGATCTTTCCATATGCGTCGTGGTCTACTCTTGATAAGGACAAGAAAAAGTCTCGACCCCACGCCGATGGAATTTTGGTCTCATCACAAAGAAATTACATGGACATGTTGTCGAATCAGTTGCAACAATTGTCGATACAACAGACTATGGCCAACAAGACTCTAAGTTCGTCTATTCCCCCTACCCAGACATCGGATGTACATAGTGTGCATTTGACGAATCCCAAGGCCAACCAACATACTGAGGGAAAGAAAAAACAATGAAATAAGAAGGGTAAAGGGGATAAAAGTGCTACCAATAATGTTGGTGGGGGGAAAACGAAGGAGAAGAAGTCAAAGTATCCATGTAATATTTTCACGAAAGACCACCCGAATCACTTGTGCCCTCGGCTTGCAAAATACTAGAAGCTATTAGCACAACAACAACCTACTGTGATGACGAACCCTTTTCCAGAAGGGAAAAATATGGCTCATGCTTCCTCATCCACAAGCACGAGAGGGGGTAATCAAGGACCCCCCGCACCTACCAATAACAACATGACTGTGAATATTTATATGATGAATTTCGAAGCTCATTTTTCGACTAGGACCCAATACTATGGAATGCCAAAATATGTCGAGAAGGGAAAGGAATCCACTAATGCATCGATCCCTCTCCAAATTGAGAAGGAGGTGGGAAAAACAATGACTCACATCCCTAAAGGTGCGTTTAATAAGGCTTCTCATAATACAAATAGGAGGGTCGCCCAGAAATACTCTGTTGTAGAAGATCTGGCACAGATCCCTTGCGCGATGTCCTCTCTGGAAGTCCTCCAGATTTTCCCCTCATATAGAAAATCTATGTTGTTTGCCTTGGGAGCAACAGAGAGTAGTAACCCAGGAGCGATCATTTTCGATCCAACCGACTTAAAACCCTGTCTTCCTCATGATGTTTCCTTTCATATAGTAGTGGCTTACACCACATAATATTTTACATGAAATATATTCCATACAGTGGTTGATGAGGGTGCCTTGAATTGTGTGATATCATTGGAATGTTGGAATTCCATTAGCCAGCCTAAGTTTTATCCGTCGCCTATGTTGTTTATGGATTTTGACGATCGATCGTTTAGACTACACAGAATAATCCCTTCCTTCCCTGTGCAATTGGGAGGTAAACCTGTGTGTCGAAGTTGAAGTGGTCGATGCACCTCTTGACTACAACCTATTGTTAGGAATAAGTTTTATGTATGCGATGCATGTGGTGGTTGCTATGGTTTTTCGGGTCTTATGTCTTCTGCATGAGGGTCGGACTGTGAACATTGACTAGTTGTCCTTCTCCCATCCTGACCCTTCATCAGGGGCTTTCACGGTCCCAATGATTGACAATCCCCATCCTGGAAATTTAAACTTAGGTGATGGTTTGTTTCTATCATTGATGGGAACCTTTGATTACCAGCCACCTTCAAGCGATGTAAGGCTTATATCAACTATTCCTGACCAACCGAGGGCTGCAATTTTGCAAGTATCGTCACTTTGAACAAGCTACTTTAAAGATCCATGGACTTTACCTTCCCCATATGCATCGATGGAAGGTATAGGGCATCGTTGCATAGCCATTCCCTTATCCACGACTTATTTTGCGTACAACATTGTCCAACAAACTTCAACCAACCTTGATATGGCTCCCTCATGGGAGTTAGATCTAGTTCTCGAGTCTATTTGGGCTCAAGATTATATTTCCACTCAAGATCCTTCAGAATTGGTATTTCCCTCTGATGAGGTGATTCTCAAGGCAATGATTGGTCCCAATATACCTTGGGATGATCTACATCATATATCTTAATTCCTTCCCAAGATTAGGAGAATAGAGGTGGGAGATTTGTTTTTGACCGTGAATAGACATAATCCTTTTCTTATCAATCATCTAGATATGCACGAAGTAAATGTTGAGGGTAACTTGGAAATCATTTCTACAATGATTCCAATCGATGTCTCCAAAACCCCTGGCGTCGTGTAGAATGTTTTCATCGAAGCGGATTGCTCCCTCAAATAGATTTGAACTTACACTGAGTTATTCAAAGAGTTATGTGATGTTTTTTCCTGGTCTTACGAGGAAATTCCAGGCATCGACCCATGAATTTTCTAGCATGAAATTTTTGATGATAGCCTAAATGAGAGGGGGGGGGGGTGAATCAGTTAGATAAAATTTCTTTCTTTTTATTTAACAGATTACTCAATGAACACATATTATGCCTTTTACTATATTTCTTTCTACAAATCATTCAAATAAATCAATATGCAATCACATAAATAGACAATGACACAGATATTTTCATGAGGAAACCCAAAAGGGAAAAACCTCTTCTTATTATGAACGAAAGTCAAGCTCCAACTTCTCTTTACATTCTTATTTTATCTGAGCTACAAACCAGATGAGGTTGCTACCTCTGTTTCTTCAGCACCTACTAAATGGAAGCTACAACTCCCAGATGTACAAGCACCAACTTGTACAGAAGACTTTTACAATCTTTCCTTGCTCCTCCCTACCACCCTGGAATCCTTCTCTATCACTAAGTACCTGCAAACCAAATCTTTATCTTCTCTGTCAAAGATTAAGCATTCAAATCCTCTCTATTTATATATTCATACCAGAATCCATTCTTGACCAAACCACATAGATTTATCAATCTGTGCATATGTCTTCTCTCATTAATATTTTCTCTTTCTTCATAATTTCTTCTCACTGTCCCTATATAATTTTATTTCAGTTCATCTTAATTTACAGAAATGAATTTTAATTTACTCCTCTGTGTTTTTTTTTTTCAGAGCTTCATCTCTACCATAATTCCCCTACTCTCAATGCATGACACAAAATTTCACTTATATATACCCTGTACAGTCAGAGCATACACTGGAACCCTCAGGCTTCGAAGATTTAGTTACAATAACTGAATAACTACCTTACAGTGATCATCATTGGCCAAGGCATCAAGAAGAACAACATCCACATGATCAATTTAAATATTTAACTAGCACCCTTCGATGGCCATACATTTGTTTTGACTCAACATAGAATAACCCTCAAGAACTTTAGAAAGACACTTGTGCTTAAACCATATTCCCATTGGCTATGACAACGAGCTTAATTAAAATGTGTTTCGCATTTCGGTATTTCAACATTCATGTGGTGAAGTGTTTCAACACTCCAAGTCGCGATCCCTGATATCTGCTTTTCTTCGATCGACGACCCATGACCTTTCATGATCAGACTGTCCTGATCTCATCCTGACTTTACGTTTCACGATTTCGCGTATCGTGATATCGGAGGTTGGAGAACCTCCTTTCTTTGACTTTCCAGTCAACGGAAATCTGATCTATGACCATGTGTCCTTCCCAAATATGGACGGTCCTCCTGCTTTCAGGATTTTATAAGCCCGCTTCACTTTGCACTTTAAAGAACGTGCAGGTTCTCCTAGATATGATGACGGTCGGGCCCCGTGCTTGGATCTAATGCCCGAGATCCGTTCTCTTCTACTGTGTGCTCATTCCTTTCTGAATTCCCAAGTTCTTAAGGAACTCTCAGCTAACCACTGTGTAGTTGCTTCTCTCAGTCTTATGGATTATTTAAGTTTGACATTAATGACAAAACCAAGCCCTGTGCAAACTGACCAACAAACCCCCCCTTTGGCATTGATGTAAAAATTTAGATCTCTTCTACCCCTTTTGACATATATGGCAAAGGAAACAACCATACTCCCCCTGAGCAAAGAAAACCACCTGTAAAGATGTATCATTTCAAGAGAAACTCCCCCTATCAAAATAGTCAATAAACCTGTGTAGTCTGATTTTATTATGAATCCCTTGCAAACTTTGAGAGTGAAATGAAATTATAGAGGGTAAACCCCCAACTGATCCCTGAGACTGTCAAACTGCATTTTAGATAAATATTTAGTAAATACATCTGCAATCTGATCCTTTGTGCCAACATATTCCAGTTTAATAACATTAGACATAACCTACTCTCTTAGAAAATGAAATTTGATGGGAATGTGCTTTGTTTTTTAATGCATAACATGATTTTTAGAAATACTAATTGCACTGGTATTATCATAGAAGATAGGTATAGGTTCATCATAATGAATATGGATATCTTCCAGCATCTGTTTCATCCATAGAACTTGAGTGCAACAAGATGAAACTGCTATGTATTCTTCTTCAGCAGTAGACAAAGACATTGTTGATTGTTTTTTACTTGACCAATTTACAAGACATCCTCCAAGAAAAAATGTTGCTCCACTAGTACTCTTCCTGTCATCAACACAACCTGCCTAGTCAACATCAGTGAAAGCATATAAATCAAGTTCATTACCTGTAGGATACCACAAACCATACTCTGTTGTCTCCTTAAGATATCTGAAAATTCTTTTGACTGCAAGTATATGAGAAGTTTTTGGTGAAGCCTGAAACCTGCCAACTTGAAAAACTCCATGCATAATATCAATTCTTGTAGCTGTATCATAAACAAGAATACCAATCATAGATATGTACATTGTTTGATCAACATCTTTAGTATAATCAAACTTACTTAATTTATAGCCAGTAACCATGGGAGTGTCAACTGGTTTAGAATCTTCCATATGAAATTTCTTAAGCATTTCGTTGACATATTTGGTTTGAGAGGTGGAAATACCTTTATCAGATTGAGTAATTTGCAAGCCTAAGAAAAACTGCATTTCTCCTAGCATGGACATCTCAAAATATTTATGCACACTTTTAACAAATTGTTTATTGAGCCTATCATCATCACTACAAAAAATGATATCATCTACATATATCTCAACAATGATCAACCTATCATTTTCTTCTTTGATGTAAAGATTACTATCAGTGTTACTATTAGGTGATTTATATGTACCAAAAAATACACTAAACTACCCTTAATTAAATTGTCAACATGGGATAAGTAAACTTAGAGTTGTAGCAAAATATATGCCAAAGGTAGAAGGTTGGTAGGAGTGTAGACTAACTAAGGAAAGAAACTATCTATGGATAATCTACTCAAGAAAACCTATCTAATGAACAAATCCTACTAAGAAAATTGAAACTAGGTAACCTAATTACTTTTTGGCCAAGGACGGATGGATAGTTCTTAAGAAAGCGAATGAAACTTCTATGTAAAGCAAACTAGTTCATGACAGTAAGCAAAGGTAAACTACTAAACATACTAAGAAAATGATGAAAGCAAACTACTTTTAACTTGCCAATCTACATTCAATGATCAACTACCCTATGAAAGAAATTAAATAAGCAAGTAAGCAAAAGCACCTATCTAACCTATTAAAGCAAATAGACAAGTAAGCAAAGACACCTAACTAACCTACTAAAGCAAAAGAAAAAACAACAAAAGAAAATAGGCAAGTAAGCAAAGACTTCTCATTGAACAACTACCTATCCTAAGAGGCAAGTGGACTAAATGCTTAATGAAAAACTATTTCTCTTTCATGAAAGGAAATTTAAATGCTCAATGGAATACATGAAAGGAAATATATTCTATTGAAAGTAGGAAAGACTAACAACTAAACTTATGAAAACAATAAACTATCTCTTCTAATCTACAAAAGCAAGAAACTATTTTTAATCTACGAAACACTCAAATATAATGTTGGTGGTTGTGTGAATGTCTTCGGTGGTGACAGATGATATCTCGATGACACTTGACCACAAAGGACAGTTCTAATGGTATAAGCTCAATACTAATTTCAATGGCAAAATGAAAGGTGTGAAGTAAACAGTCCAATGCAAACTTAGACATGATAAAAGTAATGTTAAATACCCTACATATTCATGTATAAACCATCAACAACATAATGATATCATTGTTATCTAACTAGCTAAGGAATTTAATTTCATTTTAATCTATGAAAGGGAATTGCATGAAATAAAACTACACTATGTCTATTCTAACCATTCAAACTAAAATAAAGAAATAATTAAAAACATAAATTTAAAGCATGATATTAAAAAGTAAATTGACAATCTAATTTAACCAACAACTAATTAAATGAAATATGTATAAACTGAATTAAGCAAGCTAAAATAATTCTATCTATCCATCAAATATCCCTGTCAAATGAAACCCAAATAGAACTCTGTTTTATTCTAAAAACAACTATGTTTTAAACTTGGTTGTAAGATCATGAATAAAAGTGTAATTTGATATCTAAATGCATACAGAGTTAGTGTAGAGACTTGCAAGTCTATCCCTAGACTACAAAACTAATTCATGCTAACATAACTCATCACATTAACCTGTAAAAGAACAATAAAACAATTAAATCATAGCTAGCTAATTAAAACATAAAACATGCATGTACAGGAAATAAAAGACAATTTAAATTATGAAATATATAAACATCACCAGACTTCTGTTGGACCCCATAGCAATTCGTGTCTACCCTCTACAGGCACACCATGAACTTTAGCAGGCCGAATTCACTATGAAAGTCAAAAAACGCAGTTCTGGCACTATTCTAGCAATGTAAAAAAACGCAAACAAAGCAAAATCGTTTTTCTGGCAATTCTAATGCTTATGCTACTTGGTTAACAATATAATGATCATCCTATTGGTATTTATAAGCTTACAACCCAAGTGGTCGACCACAGGAGGGTCGAACCACCTCTAAATTCGGCAAATTACATTAAATGCATCCATAACTAACAAAATGGAGGAACCAAATGATCGCACTCTTTGGACAACTGAAATCAAGTTGTCTTGAGCTTAGTAGCTAGAGGGGGTGATGACAAACAAAACCCATGTGCTCGATTTGTCCACCACTGGCCGCCAATACCATAACCGCCAACTTGCCTTGCGTTTTTGTGCAATACTGGGTGTCGGGACGAGTGTCGGATCAAGTACCAGAACGAGTGCTGGATCAAGTGTCGGAACGAGTGTCGGACCAAGAAACATGACGTGTTTTTCCCTATAATAGCAGAAAAACATGAATTAACTCTTGGAAACCATAAAATATGATAAATTAAACTTGATTGAATCACAAAACATGAATTATACGTACCTCATGCTGATTATATCATTTTACCATAAAATTCTTCAAAAAGCTCCTTTGAAAGATAAAAACGCATATATACATATAGAAAAAAGTGTATAATAACGTCATGAAGATGATCATATCTCAGGCCCAACATACCCCCACACCTACGATTTTGCAGGTCCCACTGCAAACAAAAATAAATCATCCCTTGGAACTAGGCTTACTGAGAAGGGTCAGCTTTAGAAGCCTCTCCTTCTTGTTGTGTAGGATTAGCCTTGTGCCGCTTATGTTGCTTTAATTGTGCTCTTAAGCTGTGGTTAGATTGGTTCATCCCATCAACCAACCATTGAAAGGAGTTAACGTTTGCCTGAAGGACTGCATTGTCATGATGAAGGTGTGCATCTATTATCTTCCTCTCTTCTAATTGTTGGAGAAGCTAATGGTTTTCCCTTTGTAGCTCTTCTATAGTTGGGGAAGAATAAGTGATCTTCGAGGAAGGCTTAGGTCCGTTTAGAGATGTGGTCAATTTATCAAATTTAGGATCAAGAGTGGGCATAGGTGAAGTAGGTGTGATGGGAGATCGGAAAGGTGAGGTAGGTTCTGATTTTGTTTTCCTTAGTGGCTCTAATCCATCCGTAGAGACTTCTCTAGGTTTCTTATGAGGGCTCTCAAGGTTGGAGGATACTTGGATAGGATCCGAAGCAGGTGGAGGCTTTGCATAAGGCTTGGTTCTTATGTTCCGGGTACTCTTCCGAAAGGGTCCCTTACCAAATCGATTGGATCCTCTCTTATTTGTGGGAATGATGGGAAAGTCTTGATGCATTACTTATTGGGGCTTATTAGGTGTAGGATCAAGAGAAAATGAAGGCATTGGGGGGTCAATGTCACATATCCACTACCATAATCAAATTTTCGTTGATTTCTGCAGAATCAAAGCCCCCGAATTACCTACGGAGGCCTAGCGCAAGCTAGCTTTTTCTCTCTCTATGTTCCCATGTTATCATGGGTTATGATCACAGGTCAAATAATTGTGGTGCCTCTTTGTATTTCGTGCCTCGACACTACAGGGATGTTGAATCATTCGACTCTGCAACTGTCGAACCCCGACAGGGTTAGCAACTGGCCAATAGGGATGAATCCCTACAGGGTTAGCAGATGGCCATTAGGAACGACCCTGTCGCGTGGTTGAGTGGGGTACATGTGGTGAGAGGGGAAACACAACACGGTGGGCGGCGTGACAGGAGATGGGTCCCACTTCACACGCCACACCATTCTGGAACCCCCCCCCATTAAAGGCAGAATGGCAAGGGGGGTCCATAATTCGCCTGAATGCCATTGATTAAGTCGAATTGATCCTGACCATTCCCGAGTTGCACGTTCAATTCCGGACCCCCCCCTCACCGCTAAAGGCAGAACAACAAGGGGGATCTGGAATGAAGCCTCAACCGTAGATCTGGGTGGGTGGACTTTGGTCGTTCAGATCTTCTCGCCACTTACCCTAAGGCACATTCGTGCCCCGGCTTAAAGTTGACGTCTCTTCCCCACATCTGGCAGTCATTATAGACCCTGAGATCCTCCAAAGGAATATCGTTCATTCATCGGGACTTAACCACATGCTAATATCTTGATATTTATACGTCGGGATTTATCAAGGCGAGAGCCCGACCTCTTGTCAACGAAACTCCCGAATCCCCGATTCCAGATTTCCCGAAATGGGTAATCTTTCAACACGTAGCCTCCCGAAATCGGTCGGTCTAACACTACTTTGGGGTTTCCACCATGTAACATCTCGATCTCTTGTCACCAGAACTCTCGAGTTCCCGACTCCCGATTTCCCGAAATGGGAAATCTCATGACACGTGGCCTCCTTTAATCGGACGACCCAAATCTATTTCAGGGTTTCTACCATGGAAGGCCCTGATCTTTCGTCACTAGAACTCCCGAGTTCCCGACTCCCGATTTCCCGAAATGGAAAATCTCATGACACGTGGCCTCTTTTAATCAGACGACCCAAATCTATTTCGGGGTTTCTACCATCGAAGGCCCCGATCTTTCGTTACCAGAACTCCCGAGTTCCTAACTCCCGATTTCCTGAAATGGGAAATCTCATGACACATGGCCTCCTTTAATCGGATGACCCAAATCCATTTCAGGTCTTTCTACCTTATTCACTGGGGGTTTAACCCTCAGGTATCTCTTGACAGATCCAACGACTGTTGGGTTTTCCAGCCGAGATCTGACAGCTCGGACAAGTTCCTAACCTGTGCATTCTCCCACGACTTCTTGGACAGGGAAAAATTAACTGTCCAGATGTTATCATGGACTTCAGAGATCTACGATCCCGATATCTTTGCTACCCACGAAGACACAGAAAGGCAAAGCGGTAAGGCATTTAACCCTCTACTTTCTCCTACAAATCTAACGTCATGGGTGACCACATATTTCCCGACGGGATCTCGTCCATCGATTAACACCTATCAAGGTTAAGGTACTTATCTTTCCAGCTTCTTCTTCTTATCTAACGTTCGTGAGTGACCACAGATCTCCTGACGGGATCTCGTCCGTCGATTTGATACTTATCAGGGATTTCTTAAGGCCTTGCGCCTTCACATCCCTTTTCTAGGTTCTTGATGGATTTTTCAAGAAGGGTATCTCTATGGGGAGGTTTACCCAGGGTACTATCTGAGGCATTTAAGGGTATCTCTCTCCCGAGAACCAGACATGAAGTCTAAATTAGATCAACACGCATATAAATAACAATTTAAGAGAGCATAAGCCACACATAGTCTTTCCATATAAACATACAACTACCAGTACTGATCAAGATACCATACAGACATTCTTATAATGAAGTCATTCACGAGTTCACAGCTTATGATCATAAATGTCACCATACATATATTTCAAGATGTCAAAGGAAAAACACTTATCAGAAAGTAACACTAGGGGTTATGCAACTGCTGAGAGGGGTGCTCGTTTCCACCCAACCGTAGGCTCAGCGACTCCCAGTGGATTTACCACTAGCCACCCCCGAGCTGAGACCACAATGTTGTGAGACTGCGTCTCTATTTGCCAGTGACCAGAAGTGAAGGTTACTCTCCTTCCTCTCTGCTATCACTCACTCTGCATATTGCCAGAGTTCTCTTGCTCCCCTCACGTCCCCCCCAATCGCTTCTCCCCCATGCCTTATCCTCTTGCGAGGTTGCGTGTGGCACGATTTCCCTCGCACTGGTCAGGCCTGACGGCTCTACGGATGCGCGGTTCTCCTCCCCATCCCTCATTAATTCCTGAGGAGCCATCTACCTACCAGCCTGCGAGACATTTAATTCGGGGCCAGCGAGCCTCTTTTGGTTCTCCGGGCCAGTGAAGTCCAAATATGGTATTGATTCTCGGTGGAAGTTAACGCCACCTTTCCAGGTGCCTTCCACCGCCTTTCTGCAGCCATCGTGGTCTCTTTTTTAGCACATCCCCTCTCAACAGTCCTACAATATAAATTCATAATGTTATTCACATTCATCGACCTTTTCCACAAGGTCCATTCACATCACATATTCACATTTATGAGTTTTCCACAGTTCTGGGCCAGTCCAGTTATTTTTACAAACTGGGGGAAACAGGGTGTTACAGTCAACAACAGGCTTTTTTTGGTCTTTGTTCTTGGTCTTTTTCCCCGATGAAGAAGAAGGAATATCAACAAGATTTTGGTATTGTTCTGGAAAAGAGGGAGTTTGTGCAAGAGATTTTGGAGTTTTTGGAGAGTGAGGCTTGGATGGAGACATAGTTTTTAGGCTAAGTGGATTTTTTCCGGTCTTAACTATCAAGTGAGGATTTGAAAACTAGTAGATAAAGGCATCCCAACTTTGCCCCTGCTTCTCTAGTTCGGTAAGAACGAGGAGTTTGATCAAACCATGGTGGAAGAGACTATTGTGGGGGTTGGCCACATTTTTCCTCACTTGAGAGGACATTTTCTCCAAGCTTTTGAGAAAATAAAAGGGAAAGTTCAAAGGTTTATTGAACAGAAAATGAGCCAGCAATCTAAAGTGACAAGCTTTGAAGGTGGAGTATCTACCTTCGCATGTAATTAAATTTGTGATAACGATGAGGGGATTGACCAATTATGGCTTTATCCACTCCTTAGCATACCCTTTCACTCCTGAAATGCTCTCAAATTCGGGCTTAAACACCTTGTTGTAGCTTGAGCGTGACAATTGATGATTCTTGAACCACCTATCTCCCATTCTTGGAAGTTTTGTTGCAGAAACAATTGACTCTTCAGTGACTGCAAAATTGAGAGACCCTACATGTGCTATCTTGCCATCAAAACCAATTGCAAATTTCATAGAGAGACCGTCATCATGGCCTTTCAAACTCGACAGAAATGGCCCCCAGCTAGCACGCAAGAACACTTCCCTGCACTGTGTGAATTCTGGAATGGAAAACAAGTCTGCATAGGAGGATGGTTCGTATTGCTTGGGCATTGTGATAGAGTTTGAATTCACTAAGAAAGGTGAAATCGAGCCATGCAGAGACACAAATTGGGCACGGTCAGAGTGCGATTGGAACATAGGGTGAATTTTAAAAAGCAAGGGTCCGAATAGGCCAAGAAATGGCATGAGTTTAACAAAGTTTGAGTGTGATTAGAATAAAGGGTGAATTCGAAAGAGGTTGGGCCTGATTCCTTAATGCAGGGCAAATAAAATGGCAAGGGAAAATGAAATAATATAGTGCCCAACCCGATTTGGGATGCTCTTATGGTGGATTACAATGCCCACATGTGCGCTCAAGCTGCCATGTGTGGGAGATTCGAATTTGATGGTAAGCTTGGGAGAAATGGAGTGGTGCGTAATTAGATCAATGTCCAAGTCTTTTGACATGGACATTTGATCATAACCATATGAGGCATATTTTAATCAATGCCTGTGACAAATTTAATTGAATGTAATTGAATTCTAGTTCCCTGGAATCTAGGACAATTACTGGTATGCAATGCAATGGAACTTCAAACGATAGTTCATCCAACACCTCATCTGGCACCTCATACGGTACTTCATCCGGTACCCTTGTGTTAAGTGCATTTTCGCCTCTTTTAATGGACAACCTGTAATTTTGAAGTGTTTTTGACAACCATAGTGGTTAATGAGCAGTGCTCCATGCTTATTCATTCTTCTTGTATATGACATATAGTGTCAAAAACTATAATGAACGGGTTATAGAAAGTGTCAAAACCTATAATGAATGGGCTGTAATGAATGATAAACCGATAAAGACTGGTCTGCTAAGCATGAGTTTAGTAATGTATAGCACACAAGAGTTAAGTATTAAAAAATAACATGACTATCAATGTAATAACATGTATCATGGTAATAATACAAAAATTATTGCAAAGACTCTTTTATCTAGGAAATAATCATTTGTCAGCTCATGAACCCCTCCCCCACACTTAAGTATCGTGACACCTCACAATCAAAAGTATAGGAAACTAGTCAGTATCCCCCAATAGTCGAAGATTTATAGTATGTCAAGTGTAAAGATAAAATTTCACAGATTGGTCCGATGAGACAGTTAGGATATGGCCCCACCTATAGGATATGAGATCCTATATATAGATAAGAAGAGGTAGGCAAGAGAGTTTCAATATAGTCTTAGAGTCATTTCCCAATGGAAAATTGATGAGATTCATTAACCTTATATTAACTACACATACTCCAAGTCATCTTTGTCTGCAAGTAATGACGTACATCATGACAAGTTTAGATTTATTATTTATTTTTGTCAGATCATCATCATCGCTAGGTAGAATGCCCCGCTGCCAGCAAGCCTGTTCAGTACTCCGATGGGTTTACCTAGTCATACCATAGGCTGGTACCTGCTGCCAGCAGACCTGTTCAATATCCCGACGGATTAGCGTCTTAAACCCTCAGAGACTGGCCCTCCATCCTTTAAGATTTTAGTATAAGATTGCTTATGCAAGAAGATGGGGGAACAACTCTGAAACGACTTTTTCTTTCTTTTCTTTTTAATTGGGATGGTATTTATGTTAGAGGATGACTTTCCGTTATATTATTAGTGGTTGTCCTGATGTAAGGGGTACTTAAGCGGATGTGGCCTATCTAAAGATATGACATAATCAAGATATTTAGTGTGTAGTGGATGGTACCATTGAGAAATAATAGAAAGGTATCTCTAGGCTCAACTTACTTTCTTCCTTTGTAATTATTGTGATGTTTCCATGACTAACTGCTAATTAGACTTCCTTGTTACTCTTTGATAAAAACACTTGACTCACTTACTCAATTTTCTTGGAAAAACTATACAAGAGACCTCTAGGATTGATAGTTATGGTATCACTTCCTTATATAGTGGTGAAGAGTTTCAAGAACAACTGCTTTAGAATGCCTTAAAAATGATAATTTTGCAAACATATGGCTAATTACAGTACTTCTCTATTCATTTGATGCTTTAGCAAACACGAAATTCAAGTATAACAATGTTTTGATGAAAGATCCTTGAAACTGTGTACTCCCGGTGAAATAATTATTTATAGAAACCTCTTAGAATTGCCATATTAACAAAAACTATTTACATATATACATTAGGAAATATTTTTAAAAAACCTTTCAAGAACAAGGGGGCCCTTCCCCATATACTAAGGCCAATGCCTTGTTAGCTCACATGACCTGTAGAAAATCCTCTCTGGAAATGGGCTTATGATAAAAATTAAGTCGGTGTCCATTTACCACAAAGGAGACTTGTCCATTGTCAATTGTTTTAATTTTTATAGATCCATTTTCATATACAGTGTCTACCTCGTAAGGGCCCAACCAATGGGTGGTAATTTTTCCTTTGAAGGTTTTGAACCAGGAATCAAACAACAGGGCCCAATCACCAGGCTGGAAGTGTTTCTTTGTAATAAACTTGTCATGCCACTTGCTCCTCTAGTTTTGGACCAATATCGTCCGTTGGATTGCATCTTGCCTGATTTCATCCAACTCATTCAAATGTAGGGCTCGTTCCTTCTGAGCCTCATCTAGGTTCAATCCTAATTCTGCAGCAATACGGAAGGTCCTTATTTGGAATTCTATTGGTAAAAGTACTTGTTTCCCGTACACTAGCTCATAGGGGGTATGCCCAGTGGTATTTCTCCAGGTAGTTCGGTATGCCCACAAAGCCTCTAGGAGCCTATCAGCCCAATCTCGGTGATGTAACTGAACAGTCTTGGTCAAGATGGATTCCAAAACTTTGTTTGTGGATTCTACCTAGCCATTGGCTTGTGGGTGGTATGGATAAGATTTACAATGTTTAATCCCATATTTCTCTGTTAGCTCTTTCATCAGCTTGGAAGTAAATTGAGTGCCTTGGTCGGTAAAAATTTCACGAGGGACACCGAAGCGAGTAAATATGTCTTCATAGATGAATTCGACAACATAATTCTCTGTGGCCCTAAATAGGGATTTTTCCTCTACCCATTTGGTGACATAGTCCGTACAAACCAAGATATAGTTCTTCCTACGGGACATGGGTGAAATTGGTCCTACAAAGTTGAGGGCCCATTTTTCGAAGGGTTATATCATAACTTGGGCCTGTAAAGGCATTTTGTCAGCTGACGTAGGTCTACCTATCCTTTGACAACTATCACAAATTCTCACATACTTGGCAAAATCTTTGAAAATGCTAGGCCAATAGTAACTTGAATGTAACACCTTATATGTTGTACGTTTGTCAAAGAAATGGCCACCACATGGTCCATCATGACAACTTCGTAGTATTTCAGGTACCTTGTCCTCTCGGACACATCTACGAATAATCAAATCAGGACCTGTGCAAAAACGATCATGACCAACCCAAGAGTAATTAGCACTCTGTGTAATATTTTTCCGCTTTTCATGAGGTGACAAATGAGACGGTAACTTCCTAGTGGTCAAATAGTTTTCCATATCCGCAAACCATGGGGTATTGATAGAGAGGGAAAATATATGCTCATCTGGGAAACTATCATCTATAGGGATGTCATCATCCTCATTCTTTATTCGGGAAATAAAGTATGCTACTACATTATCCTTTCCAGGTCGGTCAAGCACAATAATATTAAATTCTTGTAATAACAAGAGCCACCTAGTCACTCAGCCATTAGTTATAGGTTTGTTCATGAGAAACCTAATGGTGGAATGATCGGTGTGTACAAATACTTCATAACCTGTAATGTAATGATGAAACTTGGTAATAGCTTGAGCAACTGCCAAGAACTCTTTCTCAGTGACTGTGTAGTTCAACTCAGTAGGGGACAAGTTCTTGCTTACAAAATAAATGGCATAGGACTGTTGGTCCTCTTTCTTCCCTAATACCCCTCCTATTGCAGTGTCAGAGGCATCAATGGATATATGAAATGGGAGAGTCCAATTGGGCCCTCTAAGAATTGGTTCCACAGACAGCTTGGCTTTCAGGGTTTCAAAGGAAGTTTGACAATGCTCAGTCCAAACAAAATCAACATCTTTTATCAATAATCCAAACATAGGTGCAACAATCTTTGTAAAATTTTCAATAAACTGTCGGTAATATCTGGCATGTCCAAGAAAGCTTCTCACCTCTTTCTAAGTCTTGGGGGGTGGAAGTATAATAATGACCTCAATCTTTGCAGGATCGACTTTTATTCCTTCAGATGAAACATGATGTCCTAGAACCACTCCTTCAGTTAGCAACATTTTGCATTTTTCATGACTTAGTGATAGGTTCATTTCCTAGCATCCGATGAGGACTTTTTCTAAGTTGTCTAAGGCTTCATGATAAGCATTTCCATAAACTGTGAAGTCATCCATGTAGACCTCCACACAATCATGAATAAGATCGACAGATATCCCTAATACTGCTCATTGAAATGTGGTAGGAGAATTACACAATCCAAATGGTAAGACCCTATAGGCATAGGTTCCCCAAGGACAAGTAAAGGTAGTTTTTTCCTAGTCCTCAGGTGCTATAAGAATTTGATTGTACCTGTTGTACCCATCTAGAAAAGAGAAATACTTCTTTTTGGACAAGGTATCTAGAACTTGGTCAATGAAAGGAAGAGGAAAGTATTCTTTCAGAGTGGCCTTATTGAGTTCCCGAAAATCAACACAAATTATCCATTTCCCGGTCACTTTCTTTGGAACCACTACTAGAGGGGATACCCACTTACTATCGGAGATGGGATAGATAAATATGACATTTAGCAACTTTTGTATTTCCTCCTTGACTATGTCTTTGAGTGTTGGGTTCATCCTTCTCTAGGGTTTCCTAACAAGTGTCACTTCCCCCTGGGTATATATGTGATGGATGCATGTGTTAGGGTGTATACCCTTCATGTCAGTGTATTCCCAGGAAAATGCTCCTGATTTTTCTTTAAGGATATCTACTAACTGTTTCTGTTGGTCTATATCTAGCCCAGAGTTTATATGTAGAAATTTCCCCAGACTAATCTTGTAGGGCATAGTATAAGACATGGCAGACTCATCTATATCAAAAATAAAAAATGTCGAAGACAAAATGGATGGATCTTATTGTTCTTGAAATTATTCCCCAAACATGTACTCAAATTGGGGAAAATACTATGGAAAATCCACACATGTAATAGCATAAATGAATTGGTTTAGCACATTTTCTAGTGTATGCTCCTGAAATGCCCTTGCATGGTCACTAGGCAATACGGGTTCTTCCTAGTCTTCGTTCTCATATGGGCATTCAAGCCACCATAGATTCTCCATAATAGGTTGATCTGGAGGGTAAATGGTGAGCTTCTGGATAGAGAGACCATTTGAGATGGTAATTTCTCCTTCTCTACAGCCAATAAATGCATTGGTTGTGGCTAGCCAAGGTCTTCCCAAAATAATAGGATGGCCTCGAGCAAGATCCTTTGAATGAATGACAAGAAAATCTACAGGGTACTCCCATGAGGTTAAAGTAACCATGAAATCATCTAAAATCCCTTCAGGTATAAACCTAGTCTTATCTGCTAATTCCAAAATGGTTGGGGTAGGCCGAAGAAGAGGTTGTAACTGTAATTGTTCCAAGGTAGTAGTGGTCATAACATTGATGGTTTCCCCTAGGTATATGAGAGTGTTTCCGATGGAGACCTCCTTAATGGTTATGTTCACTACGGGGTTTCCTGGATTCCCATACTTTGCTAGCTTTGGCTACTCTGATATGTACTCAGAGAGTCCTCCTACCAAATGTACTATAGGAGGGTCCTTTTTCTTCCTATCTGGCTTCTTGATACACAATTCTTTGACTACCTTACTATACATTGGAATGTATTTAATGGCTTGAAGTAGGGGAATTTGGACACAAATATTTTTCAATTCATTAAGAATGTCAAATTTATGTCAGGTGGTAGGTTTCTTGATTACCAATCGGTCTGGATAAGGAGGGACCTTCACAATTTGTGAAGGTTCATTTTGGGGAAGCTTGGGTTCTTGATTCTTCGGGATAATAATATCTTCTTACCTAGTGTCATCCATGGGTTGTTGGGTGGTTTATTATTCTTCTTCCTGGATGACTACTGAAGGTCTCTGGCTATCTATAACTTTTCTCGATCTTAGTTGAATTTCCTATAATGGAACAAGAGTAATAACATATGTCGGGAAGGCCTACATCTCAACATTGTTAAGAGGTTGAGGGGGCTTATTATTAGGATTCTTCATTGGCTGTGCCGGTAATAGTGTCAGTTTCAGGGAGCTTTCATTTTGAAATTGTAGCGGTTGTTGTTGTGGGATAGGAGGTAAATGTGGTGGAACAAAACCTGGCAGAAGCTGCAGAGTGTTTGATGAGAACTAAGGACAAGGATGGTTGTACATAGGGATAGGTGGATCTTGAGGGTTTCCTCGGTTGTGTCCTCCCCTCCATCCTTGAATCCAAGGATGTTGGTACTGAGTAGACTAGTTTTTCCAACCTGGTGATTTCCACTATTGTTGTTGATAATAGGGTGGAAGTTGAGACTATATATCTGGGTATGTGGGTTGATTCCTAGGCTGTCATGGCCTCCTAGGTGCATAATAAGACTCCCCAGGGTCTCCACTCCTACATATGGCTAATAAACCAGGCAAGGATGGACATTTCTCAGTTGAATGGTCTTCTGTACAGAAGCCACAAACTAAAATGTTATCTAATGGGCACTCCCTTAAGGAATGCTTCCTCCTGCATCTTGGGAAATATATGCTCATTGATGCATTTTCCTCCTCCTGTTTCTTTTTGAGTTTAAGGGTATCCAACTGGGAACCTATTTTTCTTAGGATGTCTGTCTTGAAGTTTTCTAAAAGGTTCCCTATCTCTTCTCTTGTAATGCCACCTAAACTAACTAGTTTTAACCTTCTATTGTAAGGGTCCCGAACATTCTTTCCTGTTTTGGATCTACTCCTTGAGTAATTTTTACACATTTCACATATTTCAGCAAATGGTTTATGAGAAATATCACCTGATTCCATCAGGTTAATCATCTCTAAATATTCTTCTGAAATTCCCTTAAGGAAAAGAGCCCTAACTGCACCCTCTGGGAGGTCGTGGTATTTTGACTTTTGGGAGATATAACCAAATATTTCCATATAGTCTTCAAGGGTCTTGTCTTCTAATTGTTGGACTTTAAATATGTCATTATTAGACTCTTTGGTCTTGCAGTAGTCTTGGTACTTCTTAAGAAATATGTCTTTCGTGGATTCCTAAGACCTAATACTGGATTCTCCCAACCCAATGAACCATCTTAATGCAGAGTCTTTGAGGGTGGCAGGAAAGAGTTTTAATTTCCGGGCATCTTGTATGTAGTTGTAGCTCCTGCACAAGATGTCAAATTCAAATAGGAAGGTGTCTGGATCTTCACTATTTTTACCATAAAAGGTAGGTAGTGCTGAAAGAGGAATATTCTTCATGTTGACATTCAGAGTGGTGTCTAAAATTGGAAATTTGAAGGTAGTTTCGGTTTGGTTTCTAGTTTCTTTTTCCTCCTCGTGTCTTACATTGTTATGGTCCTCCTGATCACAAATATTGGCTTGGTTTCCAAAAAGAGAGTACCTAAGTGGTTTTATCTTTGAAGAGAACAAAGTTTCTCTTTGATGAAAAGGTCTTCCTATTGATTGGATGTCTAAGACTCTACTCGAGCCAATTGAGATTATAGGTGCCAAAGTTTCTATGTCAATTTGAGAGATAATTACATTGGTTGAGCTACCAAACAAAAGATTCACCTGTTCAGGGTCTATGATATCTTCAAAATTAGGATTTCCTGGTGGTGGTGTAAAAGAAAAAGATGTATTGTTTGGTTCTACGGAAGGCTCGAGTGGTCTTGCCTCATGTCCCAATATGTTTGATGCTTCAATTTCTTTTTCTACAGTGCTTCCTGTGTTAGTCCCTTCAAAGACTATTTTAGCTCTTTGGGTTGAGCTAGCTCCTTTTTTTTGGTATCGGTCTGCAGATTTTATAAGCGGAACGTTCCTTCCCCCAAAGAGATCGGAAGGAACCTTGGTTGAAAGGTCTGATTTTGATTTAATGTATATACCTTGTGGGTGTCTAGGCCTATTCATGAAAGAAAGAAAAAACAAAAAGAAACAACTACCATTTGATTCCTAGGTCTATTCATGAAAGAAAACAAAAAGAAAAACTACTATTGGGTTTGGGGGAACCTGCTATAGTAGGTGCGCAGGTTCTTACCTTTCATCTTAAAGTTCCCCCACCACCAAACTAATGATAAGGTCTAAGGATGATCTAATTCCTAATTACTTCTTACCTTAAGACAAATCCTCGACAACGATGCCAAAATGTTAAGTGATTTATATGTACTAAAAAGGACACTAAACTACCCTCAATTAAATTCTCAACCCGGGGTAAGTAAACTTAGAGTTGTAGAAAAATATATGCCAAAGGTAGAAGGTTGGTAGGAGTGTAGACTAACTCAGGAAAGAAACTATCTAGGGCTAATCTACTCAAGCAAGCCTATCTAATGAACAAATCCTACTAAGAAAATTGAAACTAGGTAACCTAAGTACTTTTGGGCCAAGGACTGATGGATAGTTCCTAAGAAAGCGAATGAAAACTCTATGTAAAGCAAACTAGTTCATGACAGTAAGCAAAGGTAAACTACTAAACATACTAAGAAAATGATGAAAGAAAACTACTTTTAACTTGCCAACCTACATTCAATGAGAAACTACCCTATGAAATAAATTAAATAAGCAAGTAAGCAAAAGCACCTATCTAACCTATTAAAGAAAATAGAAAAGTAAGCAAAGACACCTAACTAACCTACTAAAGCAAAAGCAAAAACAACGAAAGCAAATAGGCAAGTAAGCAAAGACTTCTCATTGAACAACTACCTATCCTAAGAGGCAAGTGGACTAAATGCCTAATGCAAAACTATTTCTCTTGCATGAAAGGAAATTTAAATTCTCAATGCAATACATGAAAGGAAATCTATTCTATTGAAAGCAGGAAAGACTAACAACTAAACTTATGAAAACAAGAAACTATCTCTTCTAATCTACAAAAGAAAGAAACTATATTTAATCTACGAAACACTCAAATACAATGTTGGTGGTTGTGTGAATGCCTTCGGTGGTGACGGATGATATCTTGATGACACTTGACCACAATGGACAGTTCTAATGGTATAAGCTCAATACTAATTTCAATGGAAAAATGAAAGGTGTGAAGTAAACAGTCCAATGCAAACTTAGCCATGATAAAAGTAATGTTAAATACCCTACATATTCATGTATAAACCATCAACAACATAATGAGATCATCATTATCTAACTAAGGAATTTAATTGCATTTTAATCTATGAAAGGAAATTGCGTGAAATAAAACTACACTATGTCTATTCTAACCATTCAAACTAAAATAAAGAAATAATTAAAAACAGAAATTTAAAGCATGATATTAAAAAGTAAATTGACAATCTAATTTAACCAACAACTAATTAAATGAAATCTGTATAAACTGAAGTAAGCAAGCTAAAATAATTCTATCTATCCATCAAAGATCCCTGTCAAATGAAACCCAAATAGAACTCTGTTTTATTCTAAAAACTACTATGTTTTAAACTTGGCTATAAGATCATGAATAAAAGTGTAATTTGATATCTAAATGCATACGGAGTTAGTGTAGAGACTTGCAAGTCTATCCCTAGACTACAAAACTAATTCATGCTAACATAACTCATCACATTAACCTGCAAAAGAACAATAAAACAATTAAATCAGAACTAGCTAATTAAAACATAAAACATGCATGTACAGGAAATAAAAGACAATTTAAATTATGAAATATATAAACAAAACACTAAACATCACTAGACTGCTGGTGGCCCCCCCAACAAGTCGTGGCTACCCTCTACAAGAACACCACAAACTTCAGCATGTTGAATTCACCATGAAAGTCAAAAAACACAAATTTGGCACTATTCTGGCAATGTAAAAAAACTCAAACAGAGAAAAATCGTTTTTTTGGAAATTCTAATGCTTATGATACTTGGTTAACAATCTAATGATCATCCTATTGGTATTTATAAGATTACAACCCAGGTGATCAACCAGAGGAGGGTTGACCCACCTCTAAATTCGGTAAATTACATTAAATGCATCCATAACTAACAAAATGAAGGAACCCAATGATCGCCCTCTTTGGACAACTGAAATTGAGTTGTCTTGAGCTTAGTATCTAGAGGGGGCGATGAAAAACAAAACCCATGTGCTCGATTTGTCCACAACTGGTCGCCAATACCATAACCGCCAACTTGCCTTGCATTTTTGTGCAATACTGGGTGTCGGAACGAGTGTCGGATCAAGTACCGGAACGAGTGTTGGATCAAGTGCCGGAACGAGTGCCAGACCAAGAAACATGGTGTGTTTTTCCCTGTAATAGCATAAAAACATGAATTAACTCTTGGAAACCATAAAATATGATAAATTAAACTTGATTGAATCACAAAACACGAATTATACGTACCTCATGCTGATTATATCAATTTACCATAAAATTCTTCAAAAAGATCCTTTGAAAGATAAAAATGCATATATACATATGGAAAAAAGTGTATAATAACGTCATGAAGATGATCATATCTCGGGCCCAACAGTTACCTTTCCTGAATCCTTGTTGCCTCAAGTAATTGTCAAGTCTGGAATACCAAGCCCTTGGTGCTTGCTTCAGCCCATACAATGCCTTTTTTAACCTGTAAACATATTGTTCTTCTTCTTGTACCTGAAAACCATCTGGTTGTTCCATATATACTTCTTCCTCTAAATTACCATTCAAAAATGCAAACTTTACATCCATTTTGTAAACTTTAATGTGTTTGGAAATAGCATAAACTAGAATCAGTCTAATGGATTCCATTCTTGCAACAGGAGAAAAGGTTTCTCCATAATATATTCCTTCTACCTGTGCATACCCTTTACAAACCAATCTAGCCTTATTTCTAGTTATTTTACCTGCTTCATCCATCTTATTTCTGAAAACCCATTTAGCCCCTATGACATTCTTATTCAAAGGTCTAGGAACCAATTCCCATGTCTTATTCTTTTCTATTTGACTAAGTTCTCCATTCATTTCTTTCATCTAGTATTCATCCTTAATTGCTTCTTCAATTCTTTTAGGTTCAATCAAAGAAAGTAAAGATACTTGTTCATGAATTGAGGTGGATTCTTGCCTTCTGCTTCTTGTTCCAACACCTGCATTTAAGTCACCAATTATTTGTTCTTCAGGGTGATTTTTCTGTATTCTCTTTCTTGGAGTCTTTGATGGAGTCATGCTTTTGGATGGAGTTGTGCCCTATATCAAAGTAGGAATTAATTGTTCATTGTCAGCAGCCTTAGTTTCTTTTGTTTCACTTACTTC
>ML809797.1:390590-448622 GCA_009831015.1 Picea engelmannii | reverse complement strand
TTGGAAGGGACCTTACAACATCAAGGCCATGGTTGTAATCTCTGTTTCACATTTAATATGATACAATAATATGGTTCTTTCCTATAAAGCTTGTTGTGTTTTATTGTATGATTCCTTGCTCACATACTTAGGTTTATATTGAGTTTATTCTATTACTATCACTTTGGTTGGTTGTGTTCTTTTGCAGGACATCATTGTATGAGTGTTGGAATGGAGATAGGATGGTGATGGCGAGAGGAAGTGACATTTAAAGGGTATGCCACCTATCCCTCTTTAGTTAATAAATTCAATATTTAAAACTTAAGGAAAGCGTCATGTTCTGGTGGCGTAGACCCTCGACCGTCGGCCGAGATCTGCTCAGGATCATTCTAAATTCTCCTCGAGCTGAAGTGGCTCCCTCGGATCCCTCCTGGAACCTCACGAATCTGATCCACGCATGCTTCGTGAAAACTTTCCCTACGCAACTTAACACCAGGCGCGAGCCTTACGTCTCCATGCAACCACAACCGGGCCTTAGCGCAAGCACTTTTTTCAACTCGCAACTCACGAGTTCATGAGTCGAAGACCCTTGAATCCTTTTTCTCCAAACATTGATACACAATATGTGATACGGATATGGCTCCTCCTTGTCAGTGCCTTCCACACATAACCTCTGGTTAGGGCTAAGTGATAGCACTACTCGCAACTCGCGACTTTGTGAGCTGAAGTGTTGAACCCTCGTGCTCCTTTACAAGTCCTTGATAAGTGATAGTCAACAATGGGTTGACTCCTCCTCAGGCGACGTGTGTCCACCACCTGTCACCCGATTTCACCTTTATCTAGGGGTTGGTTGTTACAACACCTATCAACCACGCGGCCCCACCTATCTAATGTGCTACGTGTTCGTACGAGCCCTCGGCGCTCGACACTTCGCGGATTTAGCGATCAAGGTGGAACTCCTTCACCCTCTGAAACCCCGATACACAATGTAGCGAGGCACCAAATCTCATGGCTCTCCTTCCTCCTTGATTGACGGTTCAGGTCGAATCATGATCTCGCGACTCAGGGGTTTGAAGCGCAAAGAACTCTACCTCCCAGCTCGTGATACCCGAATTCGCGAAATGATACCGACGATATAGATACATTTGAGATCGATGGTCTATCCTATGGTCCTCATGATTTCATGAGTTCTCCACAGATAATTCTGACTATCCATCCTACTCTTATGTGTGGCTTCCCTGGGATTAAACCTCATGTACGTGTCCTTGATCCAGCGATTGTCTGCGCTACTGATCCAACTGTAGTTTTTTCTCCTTCCTGAGCATGCGTTCTCTCCGAGCCTTGGAGGATTTTGATCGCTTCAAAGGCTAAAACTTTTGTTATTTATCTCACGAGTCCACGACCTTTAGTCTCTCTTGTGTTACTAAAAACTATTCCCTCCTGAGCTTTGTTCACTCTAAAAACTAAAAATGTTTCTTGACCTATGCACTCCTTCCAGGGTCCCTGCACACAACTGTTCTATCTGTCCTGAGCTTTTCCTGCCTCGAACCCTCCAAAAGGTTTTCTTGGCCTCTGCGATTCCTTGTAGGGTCCTTGCATGCAACTGTGCTATCTTCTCTGAGATTATCTGTGGCTCTGACTAGAAAGTGTCTGTGTCCCTTTCTCTCCTTGAAGGGATGTAAGTTCCCTCTGGCAACTTCCTGCTCAAGCATACTTTTCTGAGCCTGCAAGGTGTTCAGTAACCCTGTAAGTGTCTCTTCTTGTGACACTTCTCTTCTCTCTGAACTCAAACAAGAGTTCCTTCTGTGCACACTTGCACCAACTCAATACCCACCTGGCAGAGTCCTCTAGAATACTCAGTGATTCTGTCTGCTCACTGAACTTGAAATAGAGTTCTCCTTAATGCATCCTGTGCATTTTCTCAATGCCCTCCTCGCAAAGCCTTTACAGAATTCTCAACAAATCTGCTTCTCTTCTCTGTGCTCTCCTCTGCACAACATCTCCTTCAAGGTGTTTAGCAACCTTGAGGCTTCCTCCTTGAGTCAATGACTTCCTCTGGTGTGCCCTCCTAACATGTCTTTGTCTAAATTCCATAGAATTTAGAAGTGCACTCTATGCACTAGCTTACAGAACCCGCAGTGTTCTGTCATGCAACCTCTTGCATGAAGCCACAAAGAACCAGACATAAAATTAGTAAACCCTATAGAAAACGACTTCTATCTTTAACCTGCAAATGCAAACTAACACACATCTACAGCATATCATAAACACATAAATACATTCATCAACATACACAGAATAACATGCAGGAAAAACTGCTTTGATTGTATTAATATGGAATGCCTTTTTACAATGTGAGCTCGGACTGTAAAAAAGTCACGGCTTCCTATACTCTCTCTATTCTCTGTTCTACTCTCTCCCTCTCTACAGACTCTACTAACTCTACAGACTAACTTGCCTACAGATACAAAGGATCTTTTTACAAAAGGGGGCTCCTCGAGCTCTTCCCTCCATCCTCACCAACTCTCATTAATTACAATGAATTACATTGAATGGGCCATCTAATCCAAATTGGATCTAGATCCTCACAACATGTCATCCATTAAGGCGAATCTAACTACAACATACTCAAAGGAATGACTTGGCTCTAGCATCCTTACAAACATTTAATACATTTTCAAAATTTGAAAAATGAGAGGGTTGCGCCCCTCTCCTTCCATTGAATGTGCGCTTGATGTGCTGGCAGGATGGCGCATAGCTGGCTTGGAGTGATGCTCCTGCATCATCTGGTGTTTTTTTTTTCTAGATCTAGGTGGATATAGGGAGATCAATTAGTGTTCGCAGTTACCGATTTATCCTGTAATAGGTGTGGACAACAACCCTGCCACAACCTACTAGCACTCCCTTCGTGGCTTGAACGGTAGGTTAACGGTTACCTAATTCGAGAGGACCCATGATACCCTGAGGGAAGACTACGACAACCGCTCATGATGATTCTAAGGGGAGCGCACAATAAGGCAGGGGCCTTATTCCTTAGAGGCCCTTAGTCTCCCACAAGTTCACTTGGTGAAGTACTGACTCTAGGGCTTTTTTATGTCTACCAAGTTAGTCAAGAGGTGAGTGGCACCCTTGGAGCACATGGTGTGTTCTGAAGGGCACATCACACAAGGGAATTAGATGAGGTGAGTGGCACCCTTGGAGCACGTGGTGCGTCCTGAAGGGCATGTCACGCAAGGGAAACATATGAGGCGAGTGGCACCCTTGGAGCACCTAGTGTGTCCTAAAGGGCACATTGTGTTATTAATTATAAATAAATGAACCCATATGGCCTTAGGACTAATAACGAGACAATAATTTTTAAAACAAGCTCCCTAATAAAGTGTCGCCCACAAAATTTAAAGTCTAGGTCTAAATTATACTAGTGGCAAAATTTTCTCTTTCCTTTTAACAAAAAAGAAAAAAAGAAAAAAAAAGAATATCTATATCTATCTATCTATCTATATATATATTTATATTTATAAAAATAAAAATAAAATAAATAATTGTTTAAAAAAAAAAGTGGGGGTGGGGGGAAAGGGAAAAAGGTAACTTCCACACCTACCTTTTTGATTTCTAAATAAAAAGGGGAAAGAGGAAATCTAAAATAATTAGGAAACTAGGAAAACGAGGGAAACACAAAAGGAAAAGGGAAACACAAGGGAAAAAGTAGAAAGTCAAACTTAGTAAGGTATCTACCATTTAAGAACTTTCTAATTTTAAACTAAACTAGCAAATTAATAGTGGGGAAAGTCATTTAAAACTGTAAGAGAATTTGGGGACACCTAGGAGCGAATCTAGGAGTGACTCTAGGTGGGTGAGGGAAATAAAGGTAATTAATTAATTAAATAAATTAATTTATGGAGGAATGAAGGGGATGGGTGACACTTGTACAGGGAGGATTTTTTAAGAATTAATTTTTAAACATTAATTTAAATGGGATTTTGGGAAGGTAAAGGGGTTCGAAACTCTATATAATGGAGGGAGGAGAAGGATGGAGGGGTTCTTCTTTTTTGTGTAACGTTATGTTGCATAAATATCTACTTGAATGACTTAGCTTGTGGGAGTTGGGATGCCCATCTAGGTGAGGAGTGCTAGCTTGGCCTTGTGAGGCAAGATGGGAGCTAGTTGATTCTCTTGTTAGTGTGTGTGTCCCCTTTACAGCTCGGGGGGCTAAGGGGGAAGAAGATTACCCCTAGCATTGGCTGGGAGGTACCAGTGAAGTCTCTGTTAAATTAAATATTAGTTTATAATGGTCAATTAGAAATTAGACTTAGGCATTAATAAATTCAAAGTGACTTTAGGTTAATTTATTTGCTTTTAGGTCAGATATTTTCTTTTAGGTTATATTTTCACTTTATCCCAAATTCATAAAGTGGTTTGACTCTACTTGATTGTAACCTATATAAGAAAGCTATTTTCTCTCTTATTTCATTGATTGAATAAAGACATATAGCCTTATTCAAGTTATCTTGGTTTCTGTGTGTGCTCGATTTTCGTTACATGGTATTAGAGCGAGGTTAGGGCCACAGAGTCTGGGAGAATGTGAAGACCTAGGGACTACTGCCGACAATGATGGATCGAGGGATATCCATCGTAGCACACTCAAGGAACCGAAAGGGTTTCAGATCAACCGGATCTAGGTTCATTTGATTTTTCGGTTTTAAAAGCCAGATTGCAGGTATTTTTCCATTATTTATATGCTAAGTTTAGTATTTTACGATTATCTATGGCTACATTTACCAACATCATGTTGGAAGGCAACCAAAAGTTCTCTGGGAAGAACTACAATACCTGAAAGCAACGCATGTTGGCCATTTTTGTGTACCGGTGCCTGTCAGATGTTGTTCTGGGCACAAGTCCTCGTCCCACGGTTGCAGGTAAAGACTAGGACAAGTTTGATGGCCAAGACAGAGAGGTCGTGATGCTGAACAATTTTTTCGTGATAGATGAGATGCTACCTAAGGTTCAGAATGGGAAGACTGCTGCAGCGATATGGAAATAGTTGAAAGAGACCCATGAGATTTCAGATAAGGGTCGAGCGTTCTTTTTAAATAATATGTTGTTCTCACTCAATATAAGTGAGGGTGCCTATCTCCAAGAGAACTTACTCAAGATCAAGGACATCCGGGAGTAGTTGTAGGCCATTGGTTGGAAGATGGAAGAAGAAGACATGGTGGTGATCACGTTGAACAGCTTGCCAGGGTCCTATGAGCACTTCATTGAGACCTTGAACATCACAGCTACAGACGTTGACCTGAATTTTGGAGAGCTATCCAATAAGCTCTTGCAACAGGACAGGTGGAAGAAGCAGTTTCGGAGACAGTGAGACAGAGGGTTCAGAGTAGGCCTTTGTAGCCAAAGCTAAAGGCAAACGCAAATGGACAAGGAAACCTAGTCCAGTCAATGATGACGATGCCACCAAAATCCTGAATACCACCAGTTGTCATTACTGTGGCAAGAATGAACATATGAAGAAGCATTGCAGAAAGAGGTTGGTAGATCAGAAGCACAACCATCGAGGGGCTCAGTAGAAGGCCCATGTCACAGAGCACACAAAGGAGAAGGAGACAACCTTCTATGCCTTTATGGCCTATACAAAAGGATATCAGTCCAAGTCATCTGCTTGGTTTGTTGATTCAGGCGCATCCAGGCATTTCACCAATCGAAAATATTGGTTCATAGAGTTTACACCTAGTCCATTCAAAGACTCAGTGATCTTCGGTGGAGGCGAGGAGTATAATCTAGTCGGCAAGGGGAATGTTCAGATTTCCTTCGGAGGAAAGATGCTTATGTTTCTCAATGTCCACTATGTGCCAGGTATGGAGCTTAATCTGCTCTCAGTTAGTCATATTATGAGGCACCCTCCTCACTTGGATGTTAACTTTAGCAATCACAAGTGTTATATCGTTGACAAGAATACCAAGGAGATCGTTTCTCTTGGTGTGGAGGACCATGGTCTGTTCATATTGGTAGATATTGGGTAGGGCAGAGAGCATGCACTAGCGGCGAAGAGTGCATCATACATCTACTCACTATGGCATCAGAGGTATGGGCACCTCAATTTTGACTACCTCTCTCAGTTTGCGCGAGAGAAATTGGTAGATGGACTTCCAGACATTCAACATAAGATTCAGGGAGTTTGTGGAGCTTGCTAGGCAGGGAAGCAACATTGAGCACCATTTGATGAAGGAAAAGATTGGAGAGTGTAGAGGGTCCTTCAGTTGGTTCATGTAGATGTATGTGGACCAATGAACATGGCATCAATCACTAATTCTAGGTATTTCCTTCTGTTTGTTGATGATTTCAGTAGGAAAATGTGGGTGTATTTTTTGAAGTTGAAGTCTGACGTGTTTAAATAATTTCAAAACTTTAAATCATTAGTCGAGAATGATTCAGGTTGTCATATTACCTCTCTTAGATCTGATAATGGTGGAGAATTCTGCTCCAAAGAATTCAATAATTTTTTTGCTAAACATGGGATCAAGAGACAATACACCACACCCTATACTCCACAACAGAATGGGGTGGTTGAAAGGTGAAACCGCACTATCACAGAGATGTCCAGATGTATGTTGCAGAACAGGTGTGTTCCTAATAGGTTTTGGGCAGAGGAAGTGTTCAAAATAGTGTACTTGCTGAATAGATCTCCTATTATGGTGGTAAAGCAGAAGACTCCTGAGGAAGCATGGTCTGGAAGAAATCCCAAAGTAAGTCACTTGAAGGTCTTTGGTTCTACTGCTTACACTTGGATTCCAGCTGCGAAACAAACCAAGTTAGGTTTGAAGAGAAAGAAGATGATGCTTACAGGGTACAATGACACCCATAAAGCTTACATATTAGTTGATGTTGACACTAATAAGGTGATCTTTAGCAAAGATGTTGTTGTTGATGAGGAGGTTGGACCCTTCCATACTCCTCTCGCATTCAGAGTTACTGAGAAACCATAAGTCATTGAAGATTCAAGTATCAAGCTTCTGATAGCTCCACCTAAAGGGGGGAAATATTCTGAGCATGATGATGAGGAGTTAGAACAGGATGAGTCTCCTAGGTCAGTCAGATCAATACATTATGAAGCAGGAAGCCCAAGTCATGGTGGAAATACTAACTTCGCAGCCAGGGATTCCAAAAGACTCAAGTGGTGGCACAACACCATTGGAGATGTTAGGATAGGAGAGATGATCGAGGGAATATCATCACGAGGTAAGAGTAAACAATAGACTGGCACAACCAACTTTTCTCTTATGTCCAATATTCAAGAGATCTATGAGCCTCGGGTATTCAAGGAAGAAAAAGGAAGACCTGAATGGGAAAAGGCCATGGAGGCCAAACATGAGAGTTTGATGAAAAATCAGACTTGGGATCTCACAACTCTTCCATCTGGGAAGAAACCCATTGGCTGCAAATGGGTGTACAAGGTCAAGTACAAGGAAGATGGTACACTTGAAAAGTACAAAGCATGGTTAGTTGCAAAAGGATTCTCTCAGTGAGAAGGCATTGACTATGAGGAGACTTTTTTTCCTACAGTGAAGATGAGAACTATTCATCTTGTTCTAGCCATGGCAGCACAGAAAGGCTAGAAGGTCCACCAGATGGACGTGAAAAGTGCCTTCCTCAATGGAGATTTTAAGGAAGTGGTATACATGTGCCAACCAAAGGGGTTTCAAGTTGCAGGGAAGGAGCATCTAGTTTGTAGACTAAATAAGGCTTGATATGGTCTGAAATAGGCACTAAGGGAATGGTACATCAAGATTGATAGGTATTTGGTTCAACAAGGGTTCCAGTAGAGTCCTTCAGATTCCAACATATATGTCAAAATAGTTGGTAATGAGATCATTCTTCTAGTTGTTTATGCGGATGATATCATTATTACAGGTAGTGAAGAAGATGCAATTACATGGATCAAATCCAACATGAGCAGAGCATTTGACATGATAGATCTAGGCTTGCTACATTATTGTCTGGGTGTAGAAGTTTGGAAAACATGGAGAAACATTTTTGTCTCACAAGCAAAGTATGTCAGGAGTTTGCTGGATAAGTTCAGGATGGAGGATTGCAAAATCTCCTCTACACCTATGGAGAAAGGGCTGAAAATTTCAGCCAAGACTGACTCAAAGGCAGTCAGTGAGTCACTATACAGATAGCTAGTGGGAAACTTGATATATCTTATAGCCACTAGACCTGATCTGAGTTTCATTGTGAGATTCATTTCTAGATTTATGACAATGCCGAAAGTAGAGCACTGGGTAGCAGCGAAGCAAGTGCTAAGATATGTGAAAGGGACACTTGACTTTGGTATTCTGTAAAATAGGATCAAAGACCTGAGGTTGTGTGGGTATACAAATTCAGATTGGGTAGGTTCTGTTGATGATAGAAAATCCACCTCTGGATATGTCTTCAGCCTTGGCACGAGTGAAGTCACATGGACCAGCAAGAAACAACATCCAATCACCCTTTCATTGACAGAAGCAGAGTATTGAGGAGCATTGAAAGGTGCATATGAGGCAGTTTGGCTCAGGAGGATGTTATCAGATATGCAGATGTAGCAGAGAGAGCCTACACCCTTGTTCTGTGACAATCAAGCGGTAATGAAACTTGCCAAGAATCCAGTGTTCCACGAGCATACCAAACATGTTGATACACACTATCACTTCATCAGACAACTTGTAGAAGATGAAACTATTGAGCTGCAGTATTTCCCTACAGAGGATCAAACTACAGACATTTTCACCAAGTCTTTGGGTCCCGAAAAGCATGTAAAATTTCGAAAGAAACTTTGTGTAGTGAGTAGATTGACCATTAAGGGAGGGTGTTAAATTAAATATTAGTTTATAATGGTCAATTAGAAATTAGACTTAGGCATAAATAAAGTCAAAGTGACTTTAGGTTAATTTATTTTCTTTTAGGTAAGATATTTGCTTTTAGGTTATATTTTCACTTTATCCCACATGCATAAAGTGGTTTGACTCTACTTGATTGTAACATATATAAGAAATCTATTTTCTCTGTTATTTCATTGATTGAATAAAGACATATAAACTTATTCAAGTTATCTTGGTTTCTGTGTGTGCTCGATTTCCGTTATAGTCTCATTGGTTAGCAAGAGGGAGTTGCATGGAGTGTGCGAGACTTGAACTTAGAGAGGGTGATCAGGCAACGATACACTTTCTTCATTTTGTATGGTAGATTGTTGTAGGATTTATGCTTGGGATCTGCTTTTTTAATTGGGTAAGTATACTGATTGTCTAGATTGTTGACTGACATTTTTATAGCCTAACTCGATAATTGATTGACTTCCATGGCCTTCGTTTCCCTGCATGTCTTGACTTCCCTGTGGTGTATTGATTATGACCATTGTGGTTGTTTTCCCTTCGTCCCTAGCTCATCAGTCCTTTCCTGAGCAGTCGTCCAGGAGCCTAATCTACGATCGTCCCTTCGACGTTAATAGACCTATGGATCTCAATGCCCTAATTTTTTGTGCGAGGATGATGAGCGAAGGATGAACCTATAAGCCGTCTACCTCCATTATTTTCTTTGGATTATTGGATCCTTTTGGTTCTCTTACTTTTGTCTACATTTTTGTATTTGTATTCTGGCAATGGAAAAATGAATTAATTCGTGTCTACATTTTGTATTGATATTCTGGCAATGGAAAAACGGATTGATTCATGTCTGCATTTTGTATTGGTATTCTGGGAATGGAAAAATGGATTGATTCCTGTCTGCATTTTGTATTGGTATTTTGGAAATGGAAAAACAAATTGATTCATGTCTGCATTTTGTATTGGTATTCAGGAAATGGAAAAACGAATTCATTCAATTCTTCATTTTGTATTGGTATCCTGGAAATGGAAAAATGTTTTTGATTTCAAATGAGACAGAGATTGCCATTTGAAATTGCCCACGTTTTTGCCTTCAAATGAGAATGAGTTTACTGTTTTAAATGCCCATGTTTTTGCTTTCAAATGAGACAGAGATTGCCATTTAAAATTTCCCACATTTTTGCTTTCAAATGAGACAGAGATTGACGTTTTAATTGCCCACATTTTTGCTTTCAAATGAGACAGATATTTTCATTTAAAATTTTCCACGTTTTTTCCTTCAAATGAGACTGAGTTTGCTATTTTAAATGCCCACGTTTTTGCCTTCAAATAAGACTGAGATTGCTGTTTTAATTTTCTACGTTTTTTCTTTCAAATGAGACTGAGTTTGTTGTTCTAAATGCCCACGTTTTTGCTTTCAAACATTGGACCGAGTTGCTGTTAAATGCCCATGAATTTCCATTAAATGGTAGCCTGTGCTTCCTGAGGTATGGCACAATGATTCATCATTAACTATGACTTTATTTTGCTGTTAGTGTGACCACGTTTTTTCCCCTTTAAATGGTTGACTGCCATTGCTAGATTGGACACCATTTTTCCTTAAATGTTGTCTGCGTTATACTATTAATTGCCATGTTAATTGCAATATTAAATGCTATATTATTGCCATATTAATTGCCAGGATAATTTGCTACAGTGAGTTAATGGACAACAAATTCCTTCTTAATGATATATTAATTGTGTTGTTACGGTTATATTAATTGCCTTGTTACTGTTATATTGATTGTTACTATTACATAATTCACCTTGTTATTTCTGAATTAACTATCATGTTAATTGTTACGTCAATTGCCTTGTTTTGCTATAATAATTGTCATGTAACTGTGATGTCGTTTCCTGGTTAGATTGCTAAAACGATGTTAATAATTGGCAGTTTCCTTCTCAATATTAATGACGACTAGTATTGTTAGTTTGATCGATATAGTAGTCTACATGCTGAGATTAATTGCTCATAACTGTTTTAATGGAATCATTCTACTTTAAGATTGTAAATGTTGTTATTTAAGTTAATGTCTAGTTGGATGGAGATTTTGGATTAACATAGACTTGACTGATTAGGTTGTGTTAAAGATTAAAATTTGATTGGTAAGTAAGGAATGGAGTGAAAATTTTAGACTCACTGGATTGAATTTTAATTAAGGATAGAGGGTATTTATAATTATGGTTTTAGTATTGACCACTTAGATTTGCAAAATTAATTGTATTAACATTTATTTAGCGGATGCATTATTGTCTAATTATAACTTGACGTGTCCCGTTAGAATGGAACCCTTGTTAAAATTGAATGTAATCATATACCGATTAGACTGGGTGATTGGTGGGGGCGGATATGATGTCGTGTGGGCTGGAGTCACCCCTTGTCTTCGTCCTCTTATGTATCATCAACCTTTGTGTGCTGTAGGTATAGTCTCCTAGCCAGTATTCGACTCCTAACGCGCCAGAGTTTTCTTGAGTCTTGGTCCCTTTTGTTTTGCACCAGGGTTATTGATGCACCTCTCATTTAGGGATGACATGGTCCCTAATGAGGGGATCATAGAGCACCCTATGGGTTAGTGATGAATGATATCTTGGTCGGAGTCGGTGCCTACCATGTGAGTGTGGTTGAGTGTCGTATGTTTACTTGGGCACATGCATTGGTTCACGTGCCTCGAGGTTCAAGTATTGTTCGTCAACGTCATTATATCGGGAAGGGGAAGTGGTCCCTTAGTTTGTAGGTGTGTCTTGTTTCGTCGAGTGGTTAGTTGTTACCTCTGGTTAATCTGTGCCTATTTTGCACGGTTTCCCTTGTGCCTGTGCGTGGTGTCGTAGTTACTTGTTGCCTAGGTTGTGTGCTTCTATTCGTCGTTTATGGTCTGGTCAAACTTTTGTCATCGTTTCCTTCTTTCCCCTTAATTATTAAAATCAAAAAAAATATTTGGCGTCACTCGTGGCCATAACAGTGGCTTTGTTACATGTGGTATTAGAGCGGGGTTCAACCCACGACCTGGGATCACTACAGATTTCATTGATATGATTTGATTATGATGTTTCTAATTAAGTTGACTTGTATTCGTATAGGTAATCATGGTTAGAGGATGTCACGGAGGAAGAAGATGGAGTGTTAGGGGAGGAGACGAACAGGTTATCGGGCAGGAGAAGATAGCAGTAGGTGATGTGGTTGGATTGATGAGATCTTTTCAACACATGTCTGAGGCACTGATCATTCGTTTGGATAGATATGAGGCCAGAGCGTCGACACCCCCTAAGGGTCCACTGCGCACTTCGGTCGATACTGGTAGCATTCACTGCGAACTTAAGAAGGTTAAATTTCTTGAGTTCTTTGGTGCCCCGGAAGGTGCATCCACCGAGGCATGGTTGGAGAATATGGCGATGTGCTTTGCACTTTGCGACTATACCTCCAACATGAAGGTCCGCATGGTGGTCTTTCAACTGAAGGGGAGCGCTCTTCTATGGTGGAAGATGCTCCTACCACAACTGAACATGGTCGTCAAAGACATGTCATGGGAATTGTTTGAGGAGCGGTTCCAAGGGAGGTACCTATCAGAGGAATTCATTGATCATCAACTCAATGAGTTCAATTCTTTACGACACGGTGGTTGTACAGTGCCTGAGTACGAGGCCCGTTTTATGGATCTGCTCCAGTATGCTCTGAATCTTAACATTGAGAAACTCAAGGTCAACAGGTTCGTGTTTGACCTTAATGGTAGTATATGTGAAAAGGTTAGGATTTTGATGCCTCAAACCTTGCATGATGTCATATAGAAGGCCCTCATAACAGAGGAGGAGATTATTAGCGGGGGTCAGAGCAGGACTCCAGCGAGACCAATAGCGAAGGTGTCATTTGGTGCGCAGCAGCACCAGACACCAGCCATACATACGTCCGGATATCTTGTCTTCCAGAGAGGACCCACTTTCACTACACCTCGATGACCAATGCCTCAACATCAAACACCTTATCAGGGACCACAACTTCTACAACACCGTCAACTGTAGCAGCAACAATTTAGGCCTATTCAACATAACAGATCAGGATTCCAGGCCGGTGGGACGTCATCTTCTACTTCGGGTACCAGGACTACTAGACTAAAGAAGGGGCGTTGGACATGTGGGGAGCTACAATACTAACGCGACTTCCCTGTGGAGAGGACTAAAGCCTTTGGATCAATCAGACTCACTACCATGGGAGATTTGGGCAAGGCCCATCAGATTCATTAAATGGTGAATAACCGCTAGGCAGAGCATCAGTCGACTGTGCTCACGACGACAGGTACCGTCCCTGACTAGGCCCTTAGTATTTTGATAGATCCAGGTGCTACCGAGAGTTTCATTTCTGGTTCAATGCTAAAAAGGATTAAGGTAAAGGAAATCGAATAGGATGAGTTTAGCTTCATAGAGATGGATTCGGGAGCCAAACTAAAGGTTGGAGGAAAGGTTACGAGCTGTATCCTTAACCTAGGAGAGTTTGTCACCAGGGCCGACCTGTACGTCATGATCTTAGGATTTTATGACATCATGATCGGTATGGACTGGTTGGAATCACATGAGGAGATACTCAAATGTAAGATGAAACATTTGATCTTGGTCGATGACAAGGCATAGAGACGTGTGATTGTAGGCCAGAACTAGGGAGTTTCCCTGAGGTTCATCTCTTCCTTGCAGCTTTAGAAGAACATGCACAAGGGAGGTATTCGTTATGCGATCCTTGCGTTAAACTTGAAGGGATTAGCGAATGGTATAGAACACCTTCCTGTGGTGAGAGAGTTTGCAGACACCTTTCCAGAGGAGTTACCTGGGATTCCTCCGGAGAGGGAATTGGAGTTTACTATAGACCTAAAACCGGGAACTGAACCGATAGCTAGAGTGCCTTATTGGATGTCTACCCCGGAGTTACAAGAGTTGAGAATGCAACTGAAGGAATTGTTGGACCTGGGACTGATACGTCCAAGTGTGTCACCATGGGGTGCACCAGTTATTTTCATACGAAAGAAGGATGAGTCATAATTAAGAGTAACATAATAATAAAAAATAAAAATCATGAAAACATATGTTTAAGGTGTAAGATTGTAAAACTAATGATTAGTCTTAATATAAATGTATTTATGAAATTGTGTTTTCCTATTAACATAAACATTTTCATAAAAATGTCAATTGGGTCTAGCTCGTTTAGTTTTGGAATGAAGTGTTATCCTCCCTACCCAAATTCTATTCCTATTCTTGTTAATGACATGTTGATCTAACTATGAGTAAAATTGTTGAAATGAATTCCAACCATGTTGTTGATTTGACATTATTCAATGAAGAATCTAGAGTTTACCTTGGGTACGGTCCTTGAAATGAGGGGAATAACAAATACCCAGGAATTTTCGTAAAGCATTTATACCTAAAAAAATGAAAAGAAAAAACATTTCCACAAAGATATTTATTTGATGTATTGCTTCTAAAATATTTCTTTTTATAAATTGGTATTTTTATCAACACATAAATTTTCATATAAACATTTGTTTTAGAGAACCAATCAATAAATTTACAAATCTATAAACCACTTTTATATCATCTTTAAAAGACTTAACAATGAAATTTATATCGCATGAACACTTTGTACATATTTCTTCTAAATCTGTATCTCTTTCTCTAACAATTATCTTAACACATATTCAAACTAGGGATTTCAATCCTTCCAAACTGCCATTTAAAATAATTTAAAATAATTGTGACAATCTTTAAAATAATTTGATAAATGATTTGATAATTTACTTGGCTAATTAATTAAAAATAAATGTGATAATGTTTAAAAGAATTTGATGATTTACTTGGTTAATTAATTAAAATTGTGTATTGGGTTGAATAAACAATCATGTTTTCCATGTATCTAATATATTTATCTATTTATAGTATCAATTTCTTTGAGTTTCCTCCATCACAACAAACACATACATACACCAACCATGTATTTATCTGAAAGGATAATAAACAACTACATATAATACAAACCATTTACATAGACATGGAAAATACTTTCTACAAATTTGCACCACATAATTGAGTAAAATGATATTTAAGAATAAAAAAACTTTGACATGAGTACCATTATGATACTTAAACCAAAATATTTACCCCCCACTTTAAAATATTCCACACCTTACATGGATGCTATCCTCATTTACGATTTTCTCTCTCTCATTCATTATAAAAAAAATAAAAAAAATAATCAAATCAAATCATGGCCCTATGGTATCGTATTCATTCTTTTATATTAAATTCTTGTAATTCATAAATTTAGACATGGTTGATTTTCTTATATATGCCAATGCCAATACTCTTTAAAATACATGAAACTATTAATTATTAATGATGAAGAAAATCTAAATTATATATCTATGCCATATTTTTAAATATCTTGTCGTGTGGATCTATTGTGTATTCAGTATTCATGGTGATTATATTTGTAGATCTATTCAGGTTCTTAAAAGAGAGATATTAAGATGGAAAAAAGAAATCTAACTTCCATTAAACAAGATTTCATCAGATCTGATGCATCAAAACTAGAGTAGGCTATGTTTCATTAACATCACTAAAAAGGTCTTTTACATCAACCATTCGAGCCTGGAAAATTAAATCAATTTTAAAAGGGTGGATCAACAAGGAAGAGAAATAGAGGATAAGCCCAGTACCCATTAAAACGTATTTGAGATAAGTCTTAAATGTGGTGTCAAATGGATAGAACTCAGTTCAACAATGTCAAAGCACAGAAAATTCTTGATGAAGTGAATCAACAAAAGAGGTCTTATCCTCTAGCAGTGTGAGGGTGATTCTCAATGCTAACACTGCCTAGCCAAAGTTCCAAGCCTCTATAGTAGGATTATCCAGAATCATTGTGAGATAAATTAGAGTTCCCCCTTTGAATCACTCGACATACATGAAGACAAATTAGAGTTCCCCCTTCGACTCACTTGACATACCTTAAGAAACCAACAATACAACCCACTAGGAACTAAATTTTAGTCTTAAAGCTTCACGACATCATCTTCTTCTTGTTAGTAGAATTTTCTTTAACAACCATGTGATATTGTAAAATGTGACTTGAATACCTATAATTGATTATGTTGTGTCTTTGAACGAATATGTCAACCAATTATTACCAAGTCTATGTTTATTCCTCTTTTGCAAAGCCTCCTATTCCTTAGATAAAACATACATACCAAGTCGATGTTTATTCCACTTTTGCAAAGCCCCTAGGTTCAAAACATACTTTTTTTATTACCAATCACATGAACAACACCCATTATGTATATGAAACTTAGAAAACAAATATCAAATTATTAAAAAATCATAAAATTATAAACAAATATTACTAAAACTGAGTTTGAAAATACAATTGAAGGAGATGTTGGACTTAGGACTTATACGTCTGAGCATATTTCCGTGGGGTGCACCAGTGATTTTTTTTAGAAAGAAGGATGGGTTATGGAGACTTTGTATTTCCTACCATCAATTGAACAAAGCTATGATCAAGAACCGATATCTGTTGCCAAGAATAAATGATTTATTTTATCATATGAAGGGAGAAATAATGTTTTCAAATATTGAATTGAGATTGGGATATCATCAACTATAGATTAAGGAGGAAGATATCCCTAAGACCGCATTTAAGACGAGATTAAGACACTATGAGTTTAATATTTTACCGCTTGAACTGATGAATGCATCAGGAGTATTCATGAGTTTGATGAATTGGGTGTTCCATTAATACTTGGATAATTTTTTTCAAGTATTTATTGATGACACACTGATTTATTCTCGAACAAAAGAAGAGCATGACAAAGAATTGAGATTGGTGCTACAGTGTCTAAGAGAAAACAAATTGTATGAGAAGCTATAAAAATGTTATTTTTACCAATCAAAGATTCATTATCTGGGACATATCATATCTAGAGAAGGTATCTCTATGGATCCAATGAAAGTAGAGGCTATTATGGAATGGCCAATTTCGACGAACGTACAAGAAGTATGTATCTTTATGGGTTTAACAGGATATTACCGACGATTCATCAAAGGTTTTTCAAAGATAAAAAATCTGATCAAAGAATTGCAAAAGAAAAACAAGAAGTTTGTTTGGAAAGCGAAATGCACATAATCATTTCAAAATATTAAGGAGTTGTTGATGATAGTGCAAATACTGAATGTTCCCGACATGGAAAAGGAATTATTGGTATGCACAGATGCATCCAAGGAAGTTTTAGGTAGAGTTTTAAAGCAATATGATCAAGTGATCGCTTACTTTTCAAGTAAATTGAGAAAGCATGAGGAGAAATACGCAACGCATGACTTGGAGTTATTAGCAATTGTATATGCCTTGAGAGTATAGAGACATTATCTGACTGGATGAAAATTTGAATTAAAGATAGATCACTGTGGATTGTAACATATATTTACACAGAGTGACTTGAACGTGCGACAGAGGCGTTGGTCATAATTACTTAGCGAATACAAATTTGAGATTACTTACATTAAAGGAACAATAAATAGAGTAGCAGATGCATTGAGTCATAGACCACACATATGCTAGATAATACCTCTTAAGATGAATCTGTGAGAAAAGGTTCTAGCTCTACATTTTGATGATGATTGGTACAAGGAAGTTAAGGCTAATACCAGACAAGATACTATGATAGTACTAAATTTTGAAGGTTATTCATTGGACAACGACGCTTTTTTCAGATATAATGACATAATTTATGTACCACCTAACAATGAATTAAGAATTTTGTTTCTAAACGAAGATCATCAAGTATCTTAAATGGCTCATCCGAGAGTCAAGAAGATGAAGGAATAATTGAAGCCTTTATTTTTCTAGAAAGGAATGAAAGAGGACATAGTTAGTTACTGGCGAGATGTCTAGAATGTCGGCAAGTGAAGGATGAACATAGACATCCAACAAGATTGTTACATCCACATGCTATTCTTGAATCAAAATGGGAGGTCATTTCGATGGTTCACATATAAAACAATCAAACCCCAATGGTTCACTACTCGACTCGATATAGAGTCCAATAACACCTGTCTATGTCAATGCAGTAAAATAACATGTCATCAACCCATAACGCCTCATAATCAAAATCAAATGTTTAATAGTATAATAATCTGGATCACTTGCGAGCAAGTGTCCTCAAAGAATAAGTTTGCTCAGTGAGAAAGAGCGAGATGTTACATACACCCCCTCTTGGTCTAAAATTCGTCTTGAATTTTCACTGTATAAGTGTTGAATAATGTGTATCACAGTATCATAAGTCTATCTATCAAACAAAAATGGAAACTATTGGCGCATGTCATATGCATCCTCCCAGGTCATCGACTGTGGACTATAGCTGTCCCACTGGACCTTGACCTGCTCTACTGTTCAACGTTGTAGCTTTCGAACGTCATGATCCCAGATGCAGATCGGTTCAGTCATGAGTGCACACTCATCCGACACCCGCAAGGTGCTCAAGTCAAAACATGTGTGGGATCACTAATTGATGTCTTAGAAAGAAACGTGAAAGACATCGTGCATATGCCTTAGGAATCCACAAGGCTAGTCAAAAGGTCATGAGCCTCTCTTTTCCACAATATCATAGGAGATAGTTTATCCCCTTTTTCGAACTTGATTGAACTCTTACATGGTTTCTGCTGCAAAAATACTCGATCGCCACATCGTAACTACAGTCGACACGACGTGCATTGACATAACTCTTCTGCTGATACTGCACTTCCTTAATCCTTTGTCTTATGGTTTGTATTTTCTCTTCCACTTTTTGGATCACTTCTGGTCCCACCAGGACCCTATCCTCAAGCCAATCCCAACTCAAAGGCGTCCAACATAGTTGCTCGTAAAGAAACTTTAAGGGCGCCATCTTAATGGTGCTTTGGTAACTATTGTTATAAGAGAATTCCACCAGTAGCAATAATTCTTCCCAACTCTTTTGTTGGTCCATCACGTACATGTGAAACATGTCCTCCAAGGTCTGGTTCATTCGTTTGGTTTTCCCGTCAGTCTCCGGGTGGTACATAGTACTGAAGTTAAGTTGGGTTCCCAAGGCCTCTTGGAAACTCATCCAAAATCGTCCAGTAAGCATCGATCCACGATCAGATATAATCCTCTTAGGCATTCCATGCAACCTCACATTCTCACTGATGAAAACTCTAGCTATGCTAGGTGCCTGATACGTCGTACGCAGAGGAATAAAGTGAGCACTCTTCATCAGAGTGTCTACTACTACGAAAATTGAGTCATGTCTCCTTGTTGTCAGTGGCAATCCAACAATAAAGTCCATCAAAATAACCTCCCATTTCGATTCCAGAATAGCGTGTGGCTATAGTAATCCTGCTAGATGTCTATGTTTAGCCTTTACCTGCTGGCATTCTAGACATCTGGCCACATAGTTGACTACATCTGCTTTCATTCCCTTCCAAAAGAATAACGGTTTAAGGTCTGCCCTCATCTTCGTGACTCTCGGGTGAGCCATGTATATGGCTCTATGAGCCTCGCTTAGGATCAAAATCCTCAACTCGTCGTTCGACGGTACATAAATCTAATTTTTAAACCTCAATAATCCATCGTCGTGAAATGTAAATCCTTTAAATTTTGGTACCATCATTTTGTTTTGTCTAATAAAACCCTCGACCTCTTTGTACCAGTCATCGTCACGCTGTAAAGTTAGAATCTTATCACACAGATTCATCTGAAGAGGCAACACAAAAAATATGCGTGGTCTCCGACTCAATGCATCTGCCACTCGGTTCATTGTTCCTTTTATGTAAGTAATCTCAAAGTTGTACTTGCTAAGCAATTCTGACCAATGTCGTTGTCGTGCGTTCAGGTCGATTACGTACAGTTGTGTTGTAGTCCACAGTGGTCCGTCTTTAGTTCAAATTTTCATCCAATAAGGTATTGTCTCCCAACCTTGAAGGCTCGTTCAATCAATAACAACTCCAAATCACGTGTGGCATAGTTCGCCTCATTCCTTCTCAGTTTCCTCAAGATGTAGGCGATCACTCGACCATCTTGCATCAATACTCTGCCTAAGCCTTCCTTGGATGCATCAATGCATACCAAGAAGTCTGTGTCCTTGTCAGGGATCTTTAGTATCAGTGTTGTTGTCAACAACTCCTTGAGCCTCTGAAATGCTACCATGCATTTCTAGGTCCAAACAAACTTCTTGTTCTTCTTCTGCAATTCCGTGATTATATTTTCTATCTTCGAAAATCCCTCAAAGAACCGTCAATAATATCTTGTTAAACCCATGAAGATATGTACTTCCAGGACGTTCGTCGGCACATGCCATTCCATAATAGCCTCAACCTTCGCTAGATCCATGACAATACCTTTGCCGGAGATGACATTCCCTAAGTAGTGAATCTTTGATTGATAAAAAGAGCATTTGGATAAATTCCCTTACAATTTGTGCTCTCGCAGACACTTTAGTACCAAGCGCAAGTGCTCGTCATGCTCCTCGGTCATCTGATAGTAAATCAAAATATCGTCAATGAATACTTGGATGAACTTGTCCAAGTACTTGCGGAACACCCTGTACATCAAACTCATAAAAACCATTGGGGCGTTTGTCATTTAAAATGGTAAAACAATAAACTCGTAATGTCCAAACCTCGTCTTAAAGGTGGTCTTAGGGACGCCATCCTCCTTGATCCGTAACTAGTTTTACCCTGATCACAAATGCACTAGCCCTTTCCTCTAGGAAGGAATGTTGGTAATGTGTCACCCCACAATCCAACACACTTTCTTCGGTCCAGTAATCCTGGTACCCGAAGTAGAAGTTGAATTCTAACAATAAGGCCAAACTCAAACTTCTTGACTTTAAGTTTCTGGGTAACTTGGTGTAGAGCATATCGAAGAGGCTCTAAAATGGGCCTTGTACTCGGGCACTGTGCATCTACCTCATCGCAAGGTGTCGAACTCCTTGAGCTAACGCTCAATGAATTCCTTAGAAAGGTACCTCTCCTAGAATCGTCCCTCAAACATTTCCCATGACACATCATCAATGACCACGTTCAAAAGTGACAAGAGTGTCTATTGTCATAAAAGAGTGCTCCCCTTCAGTCAAAATACCACCATGCAGACCTTCATGCTGGAGGTCATAATCACGAAGCATGAAGCACAACACCTTTCTCTACAACCGTGCCTTGACGACACAACCATCCGTGACACTCATGGGCTCGAGAACTCAACTCTCTCAAGTTCTCGGTGGATGCTAACGGTACTAGATAGGGCGCGTTGTTGACCCTCAGGGGTATAGGTTCCCCAACCTCATCTCAGTACCGATGATGAATCAAGGCCCTTTGAAAATACCTGGAAGGGCCTTGCCAGATCATCATCATCCCTTAAAATAAGCGAATCCATCCCAAGGACTTGTTCCTCCTCTTAGGGGTTCGACTCTGAGGGTGTGGGAACTTCCAGAGGCATCACACCTCCTTCCATGACACCACGTTGCGAACCTATGAGGTGTCCTCTAAATGAGATCACCACAAGGACACGTTAAAGTTTTTAATTAATGCAAGGGTTAATACTCACGGGTTTACTATAGTGGAAATCCTGGTGATCCATAGTCGGAGGGTTGAACTCACTCTGATACCATATGTAACATCCCCATCGTTATGTCTACAAGCAAAAAAGACATGCAATTTTTTTTTTGGAAAAATAGGACAACAATGACGACACATCGACCTTGACGAACCAGACTATATCCTCCGAGTGTGCTAACCAAACACATGAAGGCATTCCACCCATGCACCCAAGGAAACTTACAACGCTTTTCAACACTCACCCAGCACGTACCAACTTTGACCAAGTTTTCATTCACTACTATCCAATAGGGCACGCCATGATTCCCTCATCAGGAATCATGTCATTCCTAGGTGATAGACACGTCAATAACCTTGGCTCAAACATAAGCTATCTGTACCAAGGACTCTAGAAAAATCTGATGCGCTAGGAACCAAATACTGACTGGGATACTATACCTACCCCCACACAAAAGGTCAACGAGACACAAGAGGATGAAGAAAAGAGGTGATGCCAGCCCACACGACATCGCCCCCGACCACACCAATCACCCAATCTAACCGGTCCATGATTACATTCTATCTTATCATGAGTTCCAATCCAATGAGGCACGTCAAGTAATAAAGTCAATAATTCACCCGCTAAATAAACGCTAATACAATTAATCTTGCAAAATCTAAGTAGTCAATACTAAAACTATAATTATAAATGCCCTCTAACCTCAATTATAATTCAATTCAACGATTCTAAAATTTGCAATCCAGTCCTTACTCACCAATCAATTTTAATCATTAACACAACCTAAATGGTCAATTCTATATTAATCCAAAATATCCATCCATCTAGCCATTAACTAAATAAAAATAGTAACAATCTTGATGTAGAATGCTACCATTAATACAAATAATATAGAAAATAACAAGGCATCTAACATGACAATTAACCTAACAATTAATATAGCAATAACAACATTACTACATCAAAGAAAAAAACAACAACTAAGCATTTATTAACTCAATAAATCACCACAATAACAAGGCATCTAACATGACAATTAACCCAACAATTAATATAGCAAAAAAAACATTAACTACATCAAGGAAGAAAGCTACAACTATGCACTTATTAACTCAACAAATTCCACATGCGTCTATCTTTACTCATTGTACCAAAATGGCAGCTACCTACAACATTAAAAAAATCGGCTAAGAAGTGTAAATGCCATAACGCCATATAAAATCAGCGAGAGACCAAGGCCATGCACCTAATTATATTTACTGCCACACGCCTTCAAAAGAGTCACTACCACGTAAAGGTAAAAAACCTCACATAAATGTCAAAGCATTAGTTGGCTGCCTAGACTGAAGTCATTTACAGGTTAAAAGGCACAATCAACAATTTAGGCAACTAGTGGCCATTTAATCAATAAGAAGGAATCTGCTGACCATTCCCAGTGCTATAACAATTATTATGGCAATTAATAATGCAAATAATATAGCATTTAATATTGCAATTGATCGAGGCATTTAAATGTAGAAATTGTTCTGGCAAATAATGAGGCAATATCGTACCCCTTTCCAACAAACTCATTCAACATTTAAAGGCCATTTCGTGGGTAATTACAGCAAGATCAAGCAATTCATTAGAGAAAATTCATGGGCGTTTTTAAACAGAAACTCAATCTATCTATTAGAGAAATTTTGGGTGTGTTTTAAATAGCGTTCCAGTCAACCTTCAAAGGGAAAAAACGTGGTCCATAATAGAAAAACACGGTCACGATTTTAACTACAAAACCTTGGGCATTCAATCAGCATTTAAGTCAACCTTCAAGCGTAAAACCATGGCATCAATTACTTTCAAATCATGGCAATTAATAGGAATCAAATCGCAGAAAATTGTAAATCAAAATCTCAGTCTTCATCAAGGGAAAAAATTGCCCTAAAAGTAAAATGAATTGCAGTCTCAGTCAAGCATCGAAGGTACTCTGGAAATTGTGAATTGTCGTCTTGACTAGTGGTGGAAAATCACAGTCATAGGTAAAAATAAAACCCACTCAATGCCCCTATTAACTAGTGAGGCACCGATAATTCGTGGAGGAAGAAGGAAATGTCAGAAATTACAATTCACCGGGCAAAATTCGCCCCCTCCCCAAAGCAACGAATTGCAATCTCAAATGCTTGAAATCAAGCTTAAAATGGAAATCGCCTTCCAATAGTTGAAATGAAAAAGAAGAAAAGGAATTTTCCGTTCAACGGGAGTAAGTTCCGCCAACCAAAGACAACGCAGAAATAAATTCATTTCGCATTACATAAAAATGGAGAGCTAAATTGTTTTCAACAATATATAAAAAAAGACGCAGAGTTAACATTTATCCTTCAATACAAACATAGAGTTATAATTATCCAAGAATAAAACACAGGGTTAAATTTGATCCATCAAGATATAAAAACGAGGTAAAAACGATATAATGACAAGATATAAACAAGCCGAGGTGGAAGAAAAACTTTGCCAACAATCAAATTTGCAGAGTTAGATAATCGCATCAAGGCGCAAGGTGAACCGTGAGCCAAGAACAGACATCAGAGGTAGACGATTGAAATGAACATCCTTCGCTCATCATCCTTGCACAAGAAAAGAAGGGCGTTGAGATCCATAGGTCTATTAACGCCGAAGCGATGACCATAGATCAGTGTAATAAACCCCATAGTTACCACAAAAACAAAATTGTTTACATAGTTTCTTGGTAGTATAAGGGTCCTAGTTGTACCATCTTGTTGTCGACTTGATCATGCAACTCTATAATAAACTTTGCTTAAAAGTTCTATTACAAAGTCCTTATTATAAACTCTTCGTTCCCTACTTACCATAAGATTTTCTTATTCGTGTCATGAATAGAAGGTTACAAGGAAGGGTGCCCAAAACTAATTGACAACCCCCTTCCGCCTTTAACCTGTACTTGTATACCTATAGGTTGTGCACCTAAGGTGAGTCTTAGGCTAGTCTCACAATACATGCTCCAAATCACTTTAAATGACACAGACTTCAGTTTCGTGAACAAGTCCACATGTGATGTTATGGAAGGAAGTCTTAAATAATTATTAATCATGAAATACCTGCAGTCTGGTTTTATCTGAAAAAGGACAACTAACATAATTACCAAGTTCTAGTTATTTTTGAAATTCTTTAGAATTGACGATGGATTGTAGTGAGGGTACGAGATCCAAAGGCTAGCAGAAAGTTGACAGCTAGGTTTTGTTTGCTGTCTCGGATTTACACAGAGGGTAAAAGAAATTGGGTAATTTGAGTCATAATGGTGTCCCATCGCAATCTCCTTTACATGGATTACAAGTATCACTGTCGTAAAAGTTAAAGATCTTTAAAATCACTAAAGGTCATCCCACACATCCTTATGTAATTGCTAGCTCCATACTCCAAGTGTCAAAACACTCTGCCATTGTCACATGGCAATCCATCCTCTGCACTCCTTACATTTACTACGAGGTGACAAGGTGTCGATTAGGGTTAAGGTAGGTTTATTGCTTTGTCATTCCTGAGCTTTCCCGAAGAGGTTCGACATGCCCCATTTCATAGGCGAAGACTATGAGTGCAGGAGGTTACTCCATGATGTAACTATTGGCGCGGCCCTATGCCCTGGTAAGTTCTTTAACACAATACCAAGATAGATAAGAAAAAGGAGATGACGATCTTCAGAAAAGGTTAAGTGTTCTGGTATTATGTCAATTTCTGTAGTGTTTTCCCTTTATGTTTGTCGTGTCCTTTATTATGATAGTTTCTCTACATCAATTTTCGAAAATCTCCTCGTAATCTTGGGAAACAATTCCTTCTCGAGATTGTTTGTAACCCCTTTTTGGTTAGGCGTTTGGGGTCCCTTTATTGTAGCCAACGAAGCATTTCAAAGTTAGGGTTGATCGAAGCATATGCCTCTCACTATAAAAATACGTAAGACATAGTATAAATATATCGGCTTGGTTTGTTATTCTTGTTATCGTTCATCCTCAAAGACATCTTGCAGAGATAGGTTGGCTCTATGTATAGTCAACGATGTGGGCTCTTTTTGTTGGTAGGAAGAATGTTATATTTCTTTTATCTATTTCCCTTGTTAGTGCTCAGTTTACAATTTTAAATTTTAGACTTTTGGTTACGACAGACACACTACTGGAATAGTGACGTTCTTGCAGTGCCATCATAAAATATCATCTCACTTCCTAAAAATCCTATAATTATTAGTCAACAATGCAACATGGAGGAAAGTCCACAACCTGTTTTCCAGGTTAAGCTATATGTCAATGTTTATAGTTTCAGATAGCGAGCAAATATTGGTGGCACATATATATTAGAAGATATTTGTTTTTATATTTTAAAACAAATCTAACCCGAAGGCGAGCTCTCGCTCCAATGCTCTAGTACCATGTGACCTACACAACTACAAAACACATATCAATATTAGCACAATCGTTGACATTGAATTTTCTCATATTCATGGTTCCTTAAACAAAGATGTCTCAATATAAAATGACCTAGATGCACTGAGAGTATTGGTGTCTTAAAAGAGTAATGTAGAGATAAACGCATTGATGGTTCACAAATACAAAACCTAGTCCCATTATTTTCTTAATAATCAACATGGTGAAGGCACATTTTTGCAGCGGAAGAATTCATCTTGTATAGAATAGAAGGAGGTTAATGAAGGAAAGTTAGTTCATAGTCTACCTTGTTTACATTAGTTTCATACTTCATGCATTGATTCATGGTTGCGACAAGAGACAACTTGACACTAAAACTATGCACCAAATGTTCAATACTAAAAAACGCGTTCATTAACAGTCACAACACTTCAACAAAAAGTGCCAGGAGGATGCAATTTTTTTATGGGATTGAAGGTTATATGCCGAGTGCAATGCTACGAGTAGAAGTAGTATTATCTACAATGCGCAAAGAAGAAATTTCATATTTGCAAGAAGAAGTTTGATGAAACATCCAATGTTAGGTCGGCGTGAGATTGTAAATGGACAAGGAGCACCACATCGACTTTTAAGGTAAATCTTAGAGTATGCAAGAAATGCCAGGATAGATTCGTCCATCATTTTTGTGCTCTTAAACAACCAAGGTTCATGTCAGATCTAGGTTTTCAGATTCCTGGGGCCTATGATCCTTTTGCTGATGAAAATATTGAAGATTCAGGTGTTGGATCTAAAGATTACATTCATGTGCACATACAACAATGCAATGGTAGAAAGAGTCTGACAACTTTGAGTGGTTTGAGGAAGGAATTCAGTTATAAAAAAATCCTCAAAGACCTCAAGAAAGAATTATGCTGCAATGGTACTGCTATGCAAGATCCTAAACTTGGGCAGGTGATTCAATTGCAGGGTGATCGGCAAAAAATGTTTCAAATTTACTTGTACATGTCGACATTGTGAGATGCTTCGATGCACTCCAATACATTTCATGTTTGACAAATTTTGAAGTGTATTCCAAAAATTCTCTTTCAAGTAGAGCGCCTCGAAGGAAAATTTTAGCATTCAAATCTAAACTCAGATTTTGAGGCATAAATCATCAACCAACAATTATAAAGGATTTGGTGATAGCACTTGTTAGGTAGGAGTTGGTAACTGAGAAATCTCTTTTCCAGGTTTCCAGGCAGATGAAATGGCAGTGATTCCATATCCTCATTCGAATATAATCCAAACACTAAATACATAAAAGAGGCAAAGTATTCCAACAACTCCATATTTATAGTGGTCAATTAAAGGTTGATTCCAGATTTCCTGGCAACAACAGATGGCAGTCAAGGTGTCAAGAAGCCTCATCATTTCCAGATTTCCTGCATTGATTCGAGATTGATTTCCATTTTTAGTATATAGATAATATTTGATCCCTTAAAATTCGTAACAACTCCAGGATTGAAGAGGCTATTTAGTCTGGGTGTTAAATGTAATCATGAGAGGAGAGGAGACCCGAGAGGGGAATTTGGGTAGGAATTATTGTAAGCCTATGGGCATTTATTTAAGTATTCATTTTTGACATTGAACATCATTGTGTATTGTTTTATCAGAATGTGATCTTTTTCGTTTTACATTCTTCTTTTTTCCTCTTTCTTGAATGAATTACAGACATTAAGAATCAATGGTTGTCCATGCACAATAGATTTTTAAACACCAAAGAATTTGTTGTAATCTTCCTGTTTCTTATGTGCTTTGTTTGAGTACTTGTCAAATCCATTTTTCAGAGAGAATATTTTATTGGTGGATGTTCTACTATTTGTCACGTTCTCCATTCTTCCATCCACGATCTTATTAGTATTTTGTCTGATATCAAACTCACTATCCTTTAATCTAACATGGTGTTTACCTGACTCCATGCCCAATGGTGTTTTAACTGACCTACATTTAGCTTGTTTCTCTTATTCTTTCTCTTATCATCTACCTGATCCACCTTATTTCAAAACCCAAACACATCCTTATTTATAAAATCATTGCAATAACTGAAGATGTGCTAGGATTGACCCTATAGCAATATAGGGGCAACTTCTAGCACTAACATCCCCTAAATGAATGGAGTCATCATCCTATAGCTTTATCCGACATTCGGTTGGTCCTTCTATTACCATTGTCATATCTTGTTTCCAGGGTATCTTGAATATTTTACTGGGAGTCATGTAGCATAAACATTTCGTATGTGTGATGATGCCATGTAAATATTAACGGGCGATGATTTATTTCCGTCCTTTAAACACCACAACGCGATGAATATTCTCTTACTATTGATTTTGCATCTTTATTCATTACATTTTTTTATTCATAACTGAATTATACTTAACTCTTTAATCGTGTTGATATGCTGTGTGAAGAGTCTATATTATTACATCTGCTTTCTCTTGTGGCAAGGTTTGTACTATTTTCGGGTTTCATTTATCAAATTTGTTATTGTCACTAATGATGGGCCTTTCTATTATGAGGACCCATCAGAGATGGTACTGTGTCCTCCTCCCTTGGCCCAAATGTCTAAACATATAGCAGGCGAAGGGGCAAAGATTCGAACCCATGCATCAACAAAACAAGATTCTGAAAGGGAATCATCAATTTAATTTTTATAGTTTTATTGCAATTTACTTTTCTTGAATACTTATCTTTTGAATAAAGACTAATGTTTATAGGATTTGATTACTTGTAGGGTCTCCGTCCATGAAAATCTTGGATACCCGTCATTGCCTCCAGTGCAAAAGGTATTCAGGTTCCGAACCCTCTCACGCCTCGGCTTATCTACAGGTTCTATCGTCATTTAAGGAAATCATGATTTAACCAACTCTGTTGTAACTAGTTTGAGTCTACTGTAGCATTTGTTGGAGTAAACCCTTGAGGTCGTCCTTTCATTAATGACATTATGCCAGTTTCCTATATAAGTATTGAGTCTGTAATTGAATAAATATTTTGGCCATTATGTAATATACTTCTCTCCTTGAATTGTTAGAAAGACAATCCTAGTCGAATTTACTCGGAATGATAATCTGTGGCAAAGTATTTCTGTCTTTTTAAAATTTGAACATGGTACTTACTATTTATGCTACTCGACTTTGTTCTAAACCATTGGCCTAACTCATTATAGAAAGGAAAAGAGGTTTACCATACTTTAACAATGGCTTTACTGGTATCTTTGGCCTACTATACTCACTTTAAATTGGATGAAGTATACTGGTTGTTTCTTTAACTAGAGTATTCCAACTCTTATTTATTTAAATTATAGTCAAAGTTGTGTGTCTGTCAAATATTTATCATATGCATAGTATAGGAAGAATTTCTTATGAATACATACATACATATAGTTGTATATACGTATTTGTTTTGTGTAGACATTAGATTTTGTATTTCATTATCATGCCTACCAATAGTAATTAGATATATACTTGTTACAGATCTATGGTGGAATTGTATTGGCTTAGAGTGGCTTAAATCTATGTAACGACCCTAGTTGGATAAATGTTTAAGAAACTATAAAGTAAAACTAATTAGTGGATTAATTGTGTTAACAAGGTATTAATTAAACAAAGATGATTTAATGATATTAATTAAGTGAGTTATTAATTAATTAAAGGATATAATTGTGATTAATTAATTAATAATTTAACTACAAATTACATTTAATAACACGAGTAATAGATTTAATAGATTAATAATATATATTATAAAAAGGTTACGTACCCAACAAGGGATAACCTATTAATCCCGAGAGGATAAAATATTAAAGGAAGGGATAAGGGGCATTAATGGGGGGGTAGGTAAGGAAGTAAAAGGCATGAGTCAGTGAAGGAGGAATAAGGAGGAAGGAGGTTGATGAGAGGAGGGGGCTACAGAGGTTGAAGGGATGAATTTTGGAGAGCTCTGGTTTGGCAGAGAGAGTGAAATTTTGGGAGTAGGATTGATACAGTGCACCAGAGTTGTTGGGGGTTTTGGGCACGGGGGCCAGGATATCCGTTGATATCCTGGAGCTAGGGAGCTACCTAGTTGGTAGGGAGGAACGGTTTTGGGCAGTGTTCATAAGCGATCAAGGAGGCAAGATGCGGACAAAAGGAGGGATAATAGCATCAGGTTCAGGTATTTATTTCAAATTTATGCATTGTTTTAATTAGATATTAAATTTATTATTCATTGATAAATTTACATGCGTAAGTGTTAAAATATTTTGGAATTATTGAACTTTCATAAACCTAGTAGAAATTACTGTATTGTTGGTAGAATTACTAGATGTTAAATTAAAACCGACCATTACAATCTACACAAAGCGGTAGATAGTGTCCGATTTTCATTTATGGATCTGAAATTGTACTTATAGAAAATATACTTATTCTATATATATATATATATATAGTTTCAATCTGTTCATGCCTAGATATCTTACACCAGAAATTGCGATGTACATGAATTACCTCTGTTATAAAAAAAAACCAATTACAGAAAATTTTTACTTCTAGAATTTAATCACATAAATCCATTTGATTGTCCTAGGAAGACACTCAATTAATTTCTAACATTCGAATAGATTCAAATTCAATCATAAAGAGTTACTCCGGAATTGATCTGTAACTATTCTATCAGAGGTTTGACTTCACACATGCATATAACCAAACAATTTTTGCTCAGGTTATTGTGTACATAAGACTTTAATGATTTCTCTACATCTGTAACTAATTCATCCCACGGAGATAGAAATAATTAAATTTAGATACAACAAGTACCTTACATCAGATATACGATCATTAAAACATAAAGTGAAAATCATTTCAGTTTAGATTTAACAAGTACAGGGCATCAAATATAAAATCATTCAGGCAGAGAAGGATTAGAGTAACATATCTAAACCAACTCATGAGAAGATAGAGGGAATAGCCAAGTTCCTCCCAATCATAGAACAAAGAAGCCAAAATCACTTGGACAGTTCAACCCCCTAGCCTGACCATGAGTCCATGAGGGAGAACTTGGAAAAACCCCTCCTCAACAATGTATTTCCGTTCCAGCAGATTCCTCCTCCATCACACTCAAATCAGTAGTGTTCATAAAAGCAAGAAAACTAGTAGTCTCTTTTCCCCCCAACATACTAGGTAGCGTCATGCCTCCTCACATATGCTATATATCAAAACCGTCCTTTTGCCTAGGTCCTTCTTCCCCCCTTGGAAATTTTCCCATCTTTCTAAATCCCTAATTTTTAGGGGCTGCCAATGGACAAATCTATGATTTTCCACTTGTAACAATCAGCCCAGAGGTAGTTCCAACATGTTCCCCACTCATGGATTCATGGTCAACTGATTTTAACATGGTTGTTCCATTTGTCCTCCTGCAATTAATATAAAATATTTTGTTCTCATACAAGTGTCATAGTCAAATAGTTAGTTGGGTCAAATAAGATCTCTGCCCAACAGTCATAATAATTTATTACAATTATCAAATTCGAAATTCAAAATTGCCACAAATGGCAAAAATTTTCCAAATTCGAATTTACTAAAAATGGAATAATTTTCCAACAAATTTTAAATTTCAAAAATACTTTATTTTTGGGGATGTCATATCCTTTCCCCCTTCAATAAAACATTGTCCTCAATTTTCGTTACTTTTTTGGAATAGGATTGGATGAGATATCGGCAAATCTCCCTCCAACTCCCAAGTGGCTTCCTCAGGACTAAAGTGCTTCCATTGCACCTTTACTTGAGTGACGACTCTATTCCGAAGTGATATTTCTCTCCAGTCCAGAATACGTAGGGGTTCTGCCTGGAACTCGCCTTCTAGTTCCACCTACACCAAGTTCCAATCAATCATATGAGTAGGGTCATGAACATACTTTTTCAACAAAGAAACATGAAATACACTGTGAATTGTTAGATTAGCTGGAAGTGAAAGTTGGTATGCTACGGGTCCAATTCGAGCTAGTATCTCGAATGGCCCACAAAACTTGGGTTTCATCTTGGCACAGTTCGCTAACTTCAATGAACTTTTTCGGGCTTTGACCTTCAAATAACCATGGTCTCCCACTTGAAATTCCAAGTGTCTTCTTTTCTGATCTTCATATCTCTTCTGTCTGTCCTATGCTTCTTTTAAGTTCTATTGTACCTTCCTTACCGTGTTCTCCATTTCTTGGAGCATATCTGGTCCAACCATGAGTCTGTCAGCCAGGTTGTCCCAGCTAATTAGAGTCATACACTTTCTGTCATACAGTACCTCGAAAGGGCTTAACTTAGGTGAAGTTTGGTACCCATTGTTATATGGAAATTCTACCAAGTGTAGATAGTCTTCCCACCTATTTGTTTTTTTTCTTACGTACATGCAGATCATATCCTCTATGATTTGGCTTGTCCTTTCGGTCTGTCCATCTATTTTTGGGTGATAACGCGTACTGAAATTCAAATTAGTATTTATCCCTGCAAACAATTCCTTCCAAAAAGCGGATGTGAATTTTACGTCTCTATCTGAAATCACCATTTTAGGAATTCCATGCAGTCTAAAATTTTCTTTCATAAATATTTCAGCAATGTTTATAGCTTTAAAAGTAGACTTTATAGGAATAAACTGTGCATACTTATTGAATTTATCGATTACAACCATGATAGAATCATTATGTTTCTGAGTTTTAGGCAAACCTGTTATAAAGTCCAATGATATGGTCTCCCATTTCCATTTTGGTACTGGTAATGGTTGTAATAGGCCGACTGGATGCTGGTGCTCGGCCTTAACTTGCTGACAATCTTGGCACCTAGCCAAGTATTCTATTGTTTTTCCCTTCATACTAGGCCAGTAAAATAGTCTTCTAAGTGTTGTTATCATTTTCTGGTATCCTGGATGGCTAGAATATGGTTTCTTATGCACTTTGTCCAAGACTATTAATTTTAACTCCGTTGAATCTGGTATGTAAAGTCTGTTTTCAAACCGTAATAGTCCCTTCTTGTCGATACTTAGATCTGGTTTATCTGAGTTTGCAGTGTTGTTTTGTAATTCTACCATTATCTTAGTGTAATTTTCATCATTAATACCTGTCGTCCTTATTCTTTGTTCCAGATCACTTTCTGCCCTGCTGATATTTATCTCAAATAACCCATGGACTCTTTTGCTTAAAGCGTCTGCTACCTTATTTTACTTACCCTTGATATGTCTGACCTTGAAGTCGAATTATCTCAAGAAGGCTAGCCATCTTCCTTGCCTTGCATTAAGATCTGGTTGACTAAACAGATATTTCACACCACTATTATCTATCAATAGTAGAATTTTTATGCCCATTATGTAGTGTCGCCACATTTTTAAGGCATGTATTACCGCTGTGAATTCTAAGTCATGAGTGACATAATTTCCCTCATGTTCTTTTAATTTTTGGGACTCATAAAAAATCACGTGTCCTTTATGAGTTAGGACACCACCTAGTCCTTCTTTACTTGCATCAACACATATAGTGAAGTCTTTATCTGGTTCTGCTACCTTCAATATAGTTGCAGTTGTCAATAATTCCTTTATCTCATTAAAATTGTCTTGACACTTCTGTGACCAGTTAAACTTGGTCCCTTTCTTTTGTAATGATGTGATGGGGTAGGCTATCTTGGAGAACCCCTCTATAAATCTGCGATAATATCCAGTGATTCCCATGAATGACCAAATATCCGCTACATCCTTAGGTACTGGCCATTCTATGATGGCTTTTATTTTCTTAGGGTCTACGATAATGCCTTCTGCTGAAATTACATGTCCTAGATATTGTATTTTCTTTTGATAAAATTCACACTTATCAAACTTGGCGTACAGTTTGTGCTTACTCAATGTTTGCAGAACTATTCTTAATTGTTCTTCACATTCTTCCTCTATTTTAGAGTAGACCAAAATATCGTCGATAAATTCTAGTACGAACTTGTCTAAGTATTGACTGAAAATACTGTTCATCAGACATATAAACATGGTTGGTGCATTAGTGAGTCCGAAAGGTATGACTACAAATTCGTAGTGTCCATATCTTGTTCGAAAATATGTTTTTCTTATATCTTCATCCTTTATCCTAACTTGATGATAACCAGATCGTAAATCCAATTTTGAAAAGATCTTGGCCCCACCTACTTGATCAAACAAATCATTTATCCTAGGTAAGGGTTACTTGTTATTAATAGTCATTCTATTCAATTGTATATAATTGATACAAATTATTAGAGTACCGTATTTCTTTTTCACAAAGAGGACTGGTCCCGCCCATGGTGAAACACTCGATCTGATATACTCTTTGTCCAACAATTCTTGTAATTGTATTTTTAATTCTACCATTTTTGGTAGACTCATTCGGTAAGGTGCTTTTGAGATAGGGGATGAACCAAGTCGTAGGTCTATGGAGAAGTATATTTCCCTTCTAGGAGGTAATTCTGGTATCTCATCCACAAACATGTCTCTAAATTAACGTAGGACAACAAAGTCTTCTAACTTTGGCTTATCTTCTTTTTCTAACAGATTCGTTACTTGGATGGCATTAAATTGACATCCCTTTCTCATACATTTCTTGAGTTGCATCGCTGAAACTTGTCTGACTGATACAGGTTTTGGTATACCTTGGGCTATATTAGTAGTGCCAAAATCATCTTTATAGTTAAGTATATTTGTATAACAATCTAGTACTCCTTTGTGTTGTTCCAACCAATCCATCTCGATAATCATATCGTAATATCCTAGTGGTAGGATGTTCAGATTTTTTATTATATTTTGACCATCTAAGCTAAACTCAAAATCAGAAATAAAGTCAACTACTTTCCTTTTAGTTCCTGTCACTAGTTGTACCAGCCATGATTTTTCGTGCTTCAGTTTCTTAAGTTTATTTGACTCTACTACATCAAGAGTAATATAACTTAACATAGCTCTAGGGTCAATTAAAAAAGAAATTCAAGTGTCATTGATTTTACCTTCAATTTCTACCACAGAGGACTGGTGGTCAGCTTGACGACCATCTATGGCTCCATTTATCCGATGCAGGCTTCTGCCCACGTCACCCACCGTCGAGGCTTCCTACAAATTATGAACCACAACTCTGTTTGCTGAAATTAAACGTGGACAGTTCCTCCTTAGATAAGGTTCTCCACATTCCCATCACTTTAATGGTTCGTGGGGGCTGTCCCTGAACCTCTTCATCCCCAGATTTACCTATTTACCGCTGCCTTGTGTATTCGAATGGTTGGAGTGAAAATATTTTATTGGAAAGATTTTTGCTGCGTTCTGATAAGGATTTGCCTGGTATCCCTTCTTTCGTTGGTTCATTTGATCTTGTTTCTTATCCTTCCAGGCTTTGGGAAACTCTACCTGCTGTTTATACTAGTCATAGAACATTCACGCTTTCCTGAATACTTCACTCAAGGATTTGAGGTTGTCAAAATCAATTATGTCCCTGTAGGACTATGGTAAACAACTTAAGAATCACTGGATTTTTACCTTATCCTCCTGGATGTACAGTACAAACCTTAGTAGCTCTAGAAATTTATTTATAAGGTCCTCCATCGTCATCTGTCCAAGTCATAACTCGTAAAATTCTTTCGTTTTCCTTTCATAAAATATTTCATAAAGGTATTGTTTCTTGAAATACTTCTTAAAGTCAAACCATTCCAACTGTTTCTCCTTTAGGCCCTTGGCCAATTTTAGGTCTTGCCACCAAATGCTGGCCTTCCCTTTCAGATTGTAGATGGCCATTCTAACCTTCATATTGCTGGAATAGTTGTAGATCTGGAAGTATTTTTTGATGTCTAACAACCATGCCTCAGCTTCTTCTCCTGTCCTGGATTCTCCATCAAAGGTAGCTGGTTTAATTTTTTTAAATTCTCCTTCAAGGTGGTCTACTTGTTTTCTTTTTCTGTCTGTTTTGGTTTTGTCTTCAACTGAAGGTGTTCCTTCGGACGAACTGTCTCAATTTTCTGTTTCCAGCCCAGAGTTCTTGGAGGCCCTTTTACTGACCTCTTCATCATGGTTTCCCTCCTTTGGGATTTTCTTGGTCACTATATTGCGCAATAGGACTTCATTTATCTCTTGCTGTTCCTGCTGTGCTTTGTTCAATTTCTCATTGTCTACTTTGAAAACCTACAGCTCAACAATAAGATTCCTCATTGTTTCCAGTACTTCCGTAGGAGAGCTTTCGTCACTATTCTGTCTTGGATCTCCATGAGGTACCTATTATGGATTTCCTTCAATTCTGATTTTTGCATCATTCTGAGCTTCCATGATCAACACAAAACATAAAATTTTTTCTGTTTGTAACAATCAAGGTTTATTAGTTTTTCATAAGTAGAATATATGTCAAGAATTTAATGTGGCCCCGTTCAAGGCCCAGTGTTGTAAACTTTGCTCTGATACCATATGTAATAAACCCCATAGTTACCACAAAAAACAAAAATTGTTTACATAGTTTCTTGGTAGTATAAGGGTCCTAGTTGTACCATCTTATTGTCGACTTGATCATGCAACTCTATAATAAAATTTGCTTAAAACTTCTATTACAAAGTCCTTGTTATAAACTCTTTATTCCCTACTTACCATAAGATTTTCTTATTCGTGTCATGAATAGAATGTTACAAGGAAGGGTCCCCAAAACTAATTGGCAACCCCCTTCTGCCTTTAACTTGTACTTGTATACCTATAGGCTGCGGACCTAAGGCGAATGTTAGGCTATTCTCACAATACATGTTCCAAATCACTTTAAATGACATAGACTTCAGTTTCGTGAACAAGTCCACCTGTGATGTTATGGCAGGAAGTCTTAAATAATTCTTAATCATGAAATACCTGGAGTCAGGTTTTATCTTACACCATACAACTAACATAATTACCAAGTTATAGTTATTTTTGAAATTCTTTAGAATTGACGATGGATTGTAGTGAGGGTATGAGATCCAAAGGCTAGTGGAAAGTTGATAGCTAGGTTCTGTCTGTTGTCTCGGATTTACATAGAGGGTAAAAAAAAATGGTTAATCCGAGTCATAATGGTGTCCCATCGCAACCTTCTTTACATGAATTAGAAGTATTATTGTTGTAAAAGTTAAAGCTCTGTAAAATCACTAAAGGCCGTGTTGTAGGAAAATCTCCCTGCAGACAGGTAGATTGCCTCAAAGAGCTAGACCTTAACTCTAAGACAGAAAGTGCTTAACATGGACACTGACTCCCTTTCAAATATATACAAACTAATACATGAGAAGGAAGGAGAATAGAATTACCTCTTTATCGACGTTTGTCCCTGCACGCTCCAAATTGCGCTCCAAACTCTCGTTCCTCGCTGAGTCCTGTAGATAAACGAAGTACAACCACTTCCTACTCTATTGATATTATCTTGAAAACAGATCTATCTATCAATGATATGTTCATGTGAAATCAGACACAAACTAGAAAGAAACAGGCCAAGCGTGTCATATTAATGAGAATAATGACAACAATACTTACAATCGTAGATACGAATGCGATAGCTTCATCAAGTCCCCTTCGTCCAACCCTTGCTCGAAAGATCCACAACCTAGATGATAGCAGCTTCACTGATCACTCTCCTCTAACTGGCTATGTTTTTCCTATGAGATCATAGGTTTCATGCTAGCAATTCTTCCCAAAATATCTCTGTTCCAGCACCACTTATGAGATCATAAGTTTGGTGTGATTCTCTCTTTTCCAGTCCTCTTTCACCATTAGAAAGCTTTCTTATATAGACTTGGAGAGGCTTTAACCACTTGAGATATCCTTGGGGAAGTTGAGGATTTGCCTCCTTTAGTTGAGGATCTGCCCTAAGATCATGGATGGACTAGGGATTCGAATCCAACTGCCTTTCAAGAATGAAAGGATCCTTCCCCCATTCATCTCAACAACTTAACCACTACCCAGAATAGGTAGCGCTCCCTCAAAAGGGCCATCAGATCATTGTAGCACTCCCTAGTAGGCTTTAGGGGGGCGCCAACGCTCTCAAAATCCACAACACTCCCTCAAAAGGGCCAGAGGAGCATTGTAGCGCTCCCTAGTAGGCTTTAGGGGGGCGCCAGCTCTCTCAAAATCCATAGCGCTCCCTCAAAAGGGCCAGAGGAGCTTTATAACACTCCCAGACAGTGTAAGGGGGAGCGTCGATGCTCCCAAATAAGGTATAGGGGAGCGCTCTCCTTTAAAAACTCAGTTTTTGAGGTGCTTTCAGATGGAAAAAGGTTTGCAAGCCTGCTGACTCATTTCTCCTCTTCCAAATCAAATGTTTGAGGTGTTTCAAGTGTCCTTCTCATGTCATTATAGGCATGACATAGGCATCATGGCAGTATGCTTCCCTGACACTTGCGACACTTATGAGAAACATGCGACACTTGCGACCTTGTGAGAAAAATGTGACACTTGCGACCTTTGTAATGACGACACTTGTGACACTATCAAAGTGAGTATTTTTGATGTGTAATAGATTTACCCCCAAAGTATGAAGTTAGAAGACAACAACTGATAACTGAAATGCTTTGTAGACTTTCAAGCAAGGGTATAGACTCAGAGAACTTGACGGAAGCTGTACACAAACATCCAACAAATATCATGACATATTTCAAAACCCAAGGCAGGCATACCTATGCTTGGGTGATCAAGACTTGCAAGATATGGCCGCCATAAAATACACTCCAGATCCATAATTGTATTGATAAAAAGGTATAGCCACTGAAAATACACTGTGGATCTATACTCTTATGACCTGAACTGATCATAGCCACGAAGAATACACAGTGGATCTACGAGATGACAAGACATAGCCACGACCAATACAAAGTGGATCTATGTAACAGTACATGTGTCATGGTTCAAGACAAACTCCATTGCAACCTGGGAAAAGTACATATCAAAGTGCTCACTCAACCCAGGGTCTTCTCACCAATCCCAATATGGTACGAATCTAACCATGTGAATAGATGTCCTGATGTCGAATGTTGTAACAGATATCAAAAATTGACTGCGCTGCCCAAGGTACAAATTGGTTCTCATTCGTTTACCTTTGATCATGTGTATGGTAGCACTGGGTCTGCTTCATCAGCCATTTTTGAAGAATGTGTTTCTCCACTTGTTGATGGTTTGTCCCATGGATACAAGGCTACGGTTCTTGCATATGGACAGACTGGTTCAGGCATGAGAGAACAAGGCAGAAGCAAAAAAGTTAAGCGGTATGCACGGTACTTTCTTTGGAGCTCTATGTTTAGTGTGATCGTGTTCCTTCTTTCCATGGTTTTTATGTATATTTCTAGAGTTAAAGACGGATTGGATGCAAAGTTAGTAAATATGCTAACAACCGGGGAGCTCTTGAGATGGATTTTAAGTACACCTGTACAATTCATAGTTGGATGGCAATTTTATGTTGGTGCTTATAAATCCCTGAGACATGGATCGGCTAATATGGAGGTTTTGGTAGCCCTTGGGACAAATGCAGCTTATTTTTATTCATTCTATTCACTGGTTAGAGCTGCGACTTCAAAGACCTTTAAAGGTACAGACTTCTTTGAGACAAGTGCCAGGTTAATCTCCTTCATTCTTCTAGGGAAGTTGCTGAAAGTTTTAGCCAAAGGCAAGACTTCAGAAGCCATTGCAAAGCTGATGGAATTAGCTCCAGACACAACAACCTTGCTCAAATTGGATGATGATGGAAAAATTAGAGTCGAACGTGAGATCAGTAGTGAAATGATTAAGAGGAATGATACTCTAAAAGTTGTTCCAGGTGAAAAGATACCAATAGATGGGTTGGTGATTTGGGGTCAAAGTCATGTAAATGGAAGTATGCTGATAGGGGAACCTCAACCTGTTACAAAAAGGATTGATGATAAAGTATTCAAAGGAACCATGAATCAAGTAGGATGTCTGCATATCAGAGCTACTCATATAGGTTCTGAAACTGCTCTTTCACAGATTGTTAGGCTTGTTGAAGCTGCCCAGATTAATAAAGCTCTAGTTCAAATGAATGCGGATAGAATTTCCAAATATTTTGTTCCCCTGGTCGTGACGGTGGAAATTGTCACCTGGCTAGCATGGTACATAACAATAAGGGTAGGATCATACTCGAAGGCATGGATACCCCCTTCGAAGGATGAATTTGAACTTGCTTTGAAATTTGGGATCTCTGTGCTCGTGATCGCCTGCCCATGTGCTTTAGGTTTGGCAACACCAACCGCTGTTATGGTAGGTACTGGAAAAGGTGCCTCCCTAGGAGTTCTTATCAAAGGTGGTCAAGCTCTTGAGAGTGCACACAAGGTAAAATGTGTCGTGTTTGACAAAACCAGAACATTGACTATGGGAAAACCTATTGTTATTGGCACAAAGTTATTAAAGAAGATTGTTTCTACTGCCTTCTATGATATAGTTGCTTCAACCAAGACTAACAATGAACATCCTCTGGCAAAGGCAATCGTTGAGCATGCAAGAACGATAATAAACGAAGAAGAGCCAAGCAAATCCAAATTCTACGAAGCACACGACTTTCAAAGAGTGACAGGCCAAGGCATCAGGGCTGTGGTCAACAACAAGAAAGTAGTGGTTGGAAACATGCAGATGATGGTAGGATCAAGAATTTCTATTCCAGGAGATGTTGATAAATATTTTCAAGTTATTGAAAAACAAGCCGGAACAGGAGTATTAGTTGCAATCGAAACATAAGTAGTGGGAATTATCGCCATATCAAATCCAGTGAAGCCAGAAGCAAAGGACGTCGTGCGTATTTTGAGCTCCTTGGGATTGAAAAGCATTATGGTCACAGGTGACAATTAGGGCACAGCGAAAGCCATTGCTAAGGAAGTTGGCATTGAAACAATCATAGTAGAAGTGTTTCCCGATGGAAAACAATTGCAGAAAGAAGGGATGGCAGTTGCGATGGTCAGGGATGGGATAAACGACTCGACAACTCTGGTGGCTATAGACGTGGGAGTGGCAATCGGTGCAGGAACAAACATTGCTATAGAAGCTACTGACATTGTGCTGGTGAGGAGAAACTTGCAAGATGTTATCACAACCATATATTTATCCAGGAAAACATTCTTCATAAATCAAGCTCAATTACGTGTGCTCTTTCGGTTACAATATACTGGGCATTCCCATTGCCACAGGAGTTTTTGTTCCAGTTCACAGGATTTCAGCTGCCTCCCTGGATTGTTGGGGCTGCCATGGCCACTTCTTCTCTCAGTGTCGTCTATTATTCTCTTTTGTTGAGGTATTACATGCCACCAAAGCAGTTGCAGTACATAGATAACTTGTCTAACTATAAGAACACCAACAATAACCATCCTGATAACGATGAATCCGCCCGCCAACAAGAACCCTAATCTAACGACGGGCAATGGAAATCCGAATTTGATCTGCCTTATTTCAATTACGATGCACCCATGACTTATTACAACTTTGATCTTTTCAATTATAACGCATCGCAGGAAGAGGAACAAGGAAACAACTACGAGCCCACGAGCTACGAGCCCACAGAAGATATCTCGGAGAAAGTGGCTCGATCGTTATTCTCCAGAACTCATATATGACTTTAAATTAGTGGATAACACCAACCCTACCAGGCATTTGTCCTCCAAAAACCTTACAACCAACAAATAAATAAATGCATGTTGCAACATACACAATTGTGCTATGAGACCACAGGTTCAATTGAAAGACTGAGCGACTTGCAAAAGAAATGGTACCGAAAATGTCGCATTATTCAGCCACGAGAATGTAGAAAATCACAAAGAAGAAATTGTAGCACCAGAAAGATTCTGTCAAGTGTATTGCCCAGGTTATGCACGCCTAACCAAAAAATGTTTACTAGCTGCCCTATTTCAGTAACGGTTCGAGTAGCCTACAGAGTATCTGGCAGACGTATCTGGCATTCGCAAAGCCCATGAAAATGAAGCGTTTCATATTTCTTTTAGATTAATTTTTATAAACACGGAGATATGAATTATGTAACGTATTGTGGGTGAGGGTAGCTAAATAAGTATTGATGTAATATAAATAGGGGGGGAGGCGCATGAGTGCAGTGCTAGGAGGAAAACCTCTGTCAAGAGGGTTTCATTGTAATGACTGAGTTTTTTGTAAGCCATTAATGGAGTAATAAAGATGATTTTTTATTTGCGACTGTGAGATTCATCACGGTCGATTTCTTTCAGCATGTTTTCCTCTTCTTCAACTGTGTTAAATCTGTTTGGAATTTATCTAATAATGCTCCTTACTCACAGTTGATGTGTTATCATTTTCATAATGTTATTTCTTCCTTATTCCGTCGCAACTGCGTTTCATTTCGTTTTCCTCTAATTGATGGGCTTCGTTATACTTTAGTACGACCACTACTATAACGAATGGATTTGGGTTTCCTGTAATTGTTTGATGTCTTTCCTCTGCACCAACTATCAATGGGTGTAAGACCAACCTACACTTTCAGAATTCTGCATATATCCTTTGCTACGTCGGCCTTTCCTTTTTCTTTCCTCTACTGCATCATGATTTATCAAAACGCTAAAAGATAGACTTACTTTGCCTCACTTTCCGCAAGTTAAATAATCTCTGCTATTGTCTCCTTTCTTCAGTTTTCATTTGAATCCATGCCCAATGGACCATTTCCTTGGTTTAACCCCCAAACTCCAAAAATCAAAGACCATCATTCACCCATAAATCTGCCCACCGTTTTCACGCTTCAATTTATTTTGTGACATTTTTCGAGAGATCCCTCTCAGGTTGGGGGAGGGCAGCCTTCCAATCCAAAGTGGTTCGAGGTTGCCTCAGGATTGATTTGCTGCAACCCATTTCAGTTCTGAGTGTCATCATCGAACATGGTAGAAACCACTTGATTATCGGTCAATGGTGTGAACCATTAACAAGTGCGAGGGAGATCACCATTAATGTCAATGATTCCCAAGGTACCCTAGTACATTCTAGCGAATGTGAACAGATGAGCTGAGGTCGAACATCCGTGGAATCATCTGATCCGAGGTCAATGATGTAAACCTACTATCGGATGTGAGGAGGCCTTCCATTGAGGCATGCAGGTCCCAAAGTACCAACTGGTTTCTAAGTCTGATTCCTGGATAATGTGTTGAAGTCAACATGAATAGACTTGCCGACAAAGGGCCTTGGTGTATCCCCCATCAACGACACGAAACGAACATAGAGATGTAATTGGTAGATCAAATGGACATGGACTGACACAGGTTTTGAGGCAAGATATTTTGGATGGCTGACTCTTGAGGCAGATACATCCCTTGAACACTGAGGCACAACGACAAAACTTGACATGGACCAAAACTATGTAGTGGGTACTGTGACTTGCGTCGGGTGACCCAAAGGAGTGAAAGGAACTCAAAGGATTGGCTCAGTGTAGAGGTTCGGTGGATTATGATGTATGCATATGAGAAAGTGTCGTGTTCAAGGGTGACTCTAAGAATTGTTGGACAATGTTCTCAAGAGACTACTTGGCTTGATCCTTTCAATTTTTCCCCCATCCAGATAGACGAGTATCTCTTTTTGATTTAATGAGATTGAGGAGGATAACACATGCTCGATACAACTTACCTTCGGTAAGTTACTCTTCCTTTGTTTAATGAACCAGAAGAAGTAAGGGATCAGTCTCATATGGGCCTGTCAATGTGTGTTTTAACGAGTCCAAAGACAGAAAACTTGAAGGTTTTTCGAGATTATAGAGTTTGGAAAAACACTTAAAAGAGAACTCTCTCAGTTCCTTTTTCGTATAGTAGTCTAACGAGACCAAAAAAAGGGTAAACTATTGCTCGAAAGACGCCCTTTCTGACCTTTTAATGAGTGTGAAGGGAAGCAAGGTCACTCGACAATCTTTTCATATTTAGAGAGTATGAAAAGGGTTTAAAGGAGACTCGAGGGGGGTTCCTTTTTCGTGTGTTCGTGTATTCGTATGGGTCCGAAAAAGAGATAAAATTTTACCTGGTTGCATTCTCATGTGTATACGAGCACAAGAAAGAACAAAGAATAAGCTCGGTATGCCCCCAGCTTGAAAGATGGTGGCTTAGCTTCAGAATGATCATCAAAGACTGGAGACATGCCCCCCGCAAGCTTCAATTCATTCACTAACTTTGAGGTTGTCACCAATTTCGATGCTATATGGAGAAAAAGGATACAGGTGGATGAAATGAAGGTTAAAAAACGAGACCTAATGAAAGGCTCGACTCGACATCTACGAGATCTGGTGAAAGACTCAACTTGAAGGGAGAGGTGATTGTTTCATTTTTTAACAAGCTTGACACAGGAAAAGAACTATGCTCAAGGTTCCAGGTTCGATCCCCATATTGTTGTTTCATTTTTTAACGAGCTTTCTACAGAGAAGAAAACTATGCTCAAGGTTCCAGGTTTGATCCCCAAATTGTTGTTTCATTTTTTAACGAGCTTGCTACAGAGAAGAAAACTATGCTCAAAGCCTCTGTTTCATTTTTTAACGAGCTTGCCACAAAGAAGAGAAACTATGCTCGTGGTTTTGTCCGGATCATGGATTCCAAGAGGATAATGCTCTGGAAGGGTACCATGTCGATGGATAAAACGTGGTCATGGCCTCCAGGAGATATTCGTTGGATGGAAGATAATCACTCTGGAAGGAACACGTGTTGAGGGTCATGATAGGGGTGAGGAGATCATGCTCCAATAATCCTACCAAAGAGATCGCCATGTCAACTACCGGATCCATATCGTCGAAAGTTGAGGTCATGGGAGACAACGCCACATAATTGACATGTGGCAGGGGCGATACTGTCTGCATATAAGAACCACTTAGGGAGGTAACCCAGTCGGGGCCGATGAATGAAAGTTGATCAATAGTCACAATTCTTCCATCACGAGGGAAATATATCACATGGAAAAGGGTGGATACAAGAGATTTCATAACATAGACATAATCCCGCCCAAGGAGTGAGGAAAAATCCAAGGGTTCTCAGACTACCATGACATCGATAAGGACAATTTTCCCTCCCAAAGTTACAGGAAATTGAGGAAGGATCCCTAAAGGTTGGCTAGCTCTTATGTTAAAATCTAAGAGATTCTGTGTAACCGGCGCAAGTTGTGGACAACCCAAAGTGTACAAAGCAACAAAAGACAAAATACTAACAGACACACCTTCATCTATCAACGTTTGAGGAATGTCCCGACCACGAACCTGTACTGTAATCTAGAAAGGAATGTGAGAGGGAAGACGAGGTCCAGTTATCACACCCCAATCAAAAAGGATGGCTTCATTACTTGGAGGGGCTTTCACAGGAGAAGGCAGAATGCCCCCCGGTACAGTAGAGTCTGTATTAACGAGAAAAACGTGGGTAGTATCGGGTTTACTCTCTAGAAGGAGAGTAGGATCGACCGATGATTGGATCGTATCAACCAATGGTGGACTTGGATAGACCACTTTGGCACTCTTCAGAGGAAGAGTGGGATTGACCGAGGAAGGGATTGGATTAGTCACTTTGACATTCCTCAATGGAGGAATGGGATTGACCGATGGCGTAACTGGATCGACCACTTTGGCACTCTTCAAAGGAAGAGTGGGACTAACTGAGGAAGAGACTGGATCAGTCATTTTGGTGTCACTCTTTTGATGAAGAGCGGGGCTGATCGATGACGAAATTGGATCAGCTAATTGGGTTTGTGGTTCAATCGAGGAGGAAACTAGATTGACCACCTGATCAACCGGACTGACCAGGGATGGAACCAGATTGACCAGTCCATCAACCAATGATGGGTTGGAGGAAATATTACGATAACCTTTTGGAAGTTGAAGTTTTTCCAAAAGAGAAGAATCCTCATCCATGCGAGGACAAAGGTGAGAGTAATGATTACCTTTACATAACATGCAAGGGAACTTGACAATTTTCTTCTTCTTACCAACCTAAACATCACTAGTTGACGGGGTATCATCGACATGACCGACAGAGGCCGATGACGTGCAGGACCACCTTTCTAAGACTTGGGTAAGACCAGGGCAATCCCTCAGAAAGTGGTCACCCTTACAAAGGCTGCAAGGGAGTTTGGGTTTTGGATTCTTCCTTTTAATCTTGTTGACCTCATCAACACTCCCAGTAGTATTAACAGTAACTGGTTTCTTAGAGCCAACATCTGATGTTGTTGGGGCCTTTGTCCTTTTCGGGTTCTTCTTCTTCTTCTGATCAACCTGACTACTTGCTTTAGAGATTTCACTAGGTGAAGAAGGAGAAATGGAAGGATACTTGATGGATGAAGAAGGTCAAAATTCAACATGAGGTTGATGTGTGGGTGGTGTATTGACATCCAAAGTATTAGGTGCAACTGAAACATTGGGAGGATTCGGGATCACCGGAGTGGGGAACAACCAAACTGGTAATCCGATAGTGAATCCTTGAAGACTCAGTGTGGCAACATATGGAGGACCAAAGTTTCCAAATGAAGTAAAGGTATAAGGTTCCCCAGGGGAAGGGGTTCCTCCATTGGTATTGGTACTCCCAGGATTCGATGCCATTAACAATGACTCGACCTAAGGTCCACTAAGTAAAACAAACAACACACGCTATGAATCTAAGAAGCAATCAATCAAACAAACGTTTCTATGATGAAACCACTAGTTGGTGATGAAATCCAACGTCGCAATATCAAAATAGGAAGGGGCAGGGATAGAGCGGGTGGATCAGTTACGTTGGCGACCTGCTTAACGGACTTATGCCTTGGTGCAAGCTTCCACGCAGTAATTGTGGATTTACCCTCCAAGGAGCCCGAGTGAGTTTGACCAACATCTTTTCCAGGTACAGTGAGACTTCCCTTCACCGTCACCTTGTGTGAGACCCTAAATATTGTGGCTACTAAGGTCACCAACTCGTAGTCAGCCCCTGGGTGGGTACAGTCGATAGTCCAATAAAAACGTATGGGCATGATAACAAGTCCGAAATCAACTTGAAAGGCTTCCACTCAACATTGTGGTTCTACCTTCCCCCAATATACGATCTGACCACTACAAACAGTTGAACCACGGAGGGATAATCTCCGTAACTCACCCGAATGCGACCTCGTGCGTAACCCCTGTGTGAGAGGGGGATCCCAGGCAGACTAATACGATAATTGGATTTAACTCTCCCTACCGCAAGATACTAAGTTTGTTTGATATATTTGGAAATTTATCCTTTCAACCTATTCCAAATACCTACACCTTAAACTAATGTAGGTTTGCTAACAAAGATGTAAAAAGTCTGATAAATTTTAGTTAAGCATTGATTTTAATGGCTGTTGTTTACTCAGAGGGTGTACGAAAGTGAAACTGATGGAATGGTGACTCAATTCCCAAAAAATATGCATGAAATATTATAATCAATCATTTCTTTTCAATGAATACCTATTTAAGGGAAAGAGGAAGAGTCGTTTTCACTATCAAACACTTGATAAGGAATGCGCTCAATCAATTTTTGTACTCAATCAGATCCAACATGATGCTCCAACATTTTAGAAATGCAAACTAATCACTAAGATGTACTTTTGTCATTTGTATGTGAATGATAATCAATTCAATGCAAAATTTCTCTTGCCAACTACCCTTTCAGATCAAGGAGATTCAGACAAGAATATGCAGATTTCGCACAAACAACACACCCTTTTGCAATCAAACAAGAGAAAGAAAACCAAAAATTCAAAAGGAAGTAGAAAGAGATTGGATCATATGACCTCAAAGAACCAAATGAGAAGAGTTACAGACTTCTAATGTCCTTCACTAGAGTTCCTGCTCAGTCGGATAGGAGAGAAGAAAGCAGGGGATTGATTTCAAGCTCTCAACAACAAAAAATCAAAAAGAATGAAGAAGGGAATAAAATATGAACAATAAGGTGTTTACTTCTCAGGAGGAGGCATGTCAAAGGTCAAAGGAAGCATCATTGAATCACAAAGCAGCTCAGCAAGTGAAAATACAGGGTTTGGACCTCCAAAAATTGTAATTTTTTAAGAGGTTTTGGGAAAAAAAGGCCGGCGCTCTGGTATAAGGGCCACCAGAGCATTATAATGCTCTGTTCAGCAGCTTAAGGGAGCATTTTAGCTCTTCTAACAAGGCAAAGGAGCGCTGGAGTCCTAAAGCTCAGAAAAAAGTCCAAAAAACCCAAAATTTTGATCAAATTTTGACAGGTAAGCTGAGTGTGATGGAGTGAAGATTCAATCAGAAAATGCAATCAGATAAATGGGGTGAACAAGGTCTGAAAAAAATCAGGTAAGACAAGGTATATGAGGAAAAAAAAAACTAAGAAAGTTTTGATTCCTCCCAGTGGAGTCGCCAGTTTCTGTTGTAGGAAAATCTCCCTGTGGACAGGTAGATTGCCTCAAAGAGCTAGACCTTAACTCTAAGACAGAAAGTGCTTAGCATGGACACTGAATTCCTTTCAAATCTATACAAACTAATACATGAGAAGGAAGGAGAATAGAAGTACCTCTTTATCGACGTTTGTCCCTGCACGCTCGAAATTGCGCTCCAAACTCTCGCTCCTCGCTGAGTCCTGTAGACAAACGAAGTACGACCACTTCCTACTCTATTGATATTAGCTTGAAAACAGATCTATCTATCAATGATAGGTTCATGTGAGATCAGACACAAACTAGAAAGAAACAGACCAAGCATGTCATATTAATGAGAATAACGACAACAATACTTACAATCGTAGATGCGAATGCGACAGCTTCGTCAAGTCCCCTTCATCCAACCCTTGCTCGAAAGATCCACAAACTGGATGATAGAAACTTCACTGATCACTCTCCTCTAACTGCCTGTGTGTTTCCTATGAGATCATAGGTTTCATGCTAGAAATTCTTCCCAATATATCTCTGTTCCAGCACCACTTATGAGATCATAAGTTTGGTGTGATTCTCTCTTTTCCAGTCCTCTTTCACCATTAGAAATATTTCTTATATAGCCTTGGAGAGGCTTTAACCACTTGAGATATCCTTGGGGAAGTTGAGGATTTTCCTCCTTCAGTTGAGGATCTTCCCTAAGATCATGGCTAGACTAGGGATTCGAATCCAACTGCCTTTCAAGAATGAAAGGATCCTTCCCCCATTCATCTCAACAACTTAACCACTACCCAGAATAGGTAGCGCTCCCTCAAAAGGGCCATCAAATAATTGTAGCGCTCCCTAGTAGGATTTAGGGGGGTTCCAACGCTCTCAAAATCCATAGCGCTCCCTCAAAAGGGCCAGAGGAGCTTTATAACGCTCCCATACAGTGTAAGGGGGAGCGTCGACGCTCCTAGAAGAGGTGTAGGGGAGCTATCTCCTTAAAAAACTCAGTTTTTGAGGTGCTTTCAGATGGAAAAAGGTTTGCAAGCCTGCTGACTCATTTCTCCTCTTCAAAATCAAATGTTTGAGGTGTTTCAAGTGTCCTTCTCATGTCATTGTAGGCACGACATAGGCATCATGGCAATATGCTTCCCTGACACTTGCGACACTTGTGAGAAACACGCGACACTTGCGACCTTGTGAGAAAAATGCGACACTTGTGACCTTTGTAATGACGACACTTGTGACACTATCAAAGTGAGTATTTTTTGATGTGTAACAGGCCATCCCAGAAATCCCTATGTAATTTCTGGCTCCATAATCCAAGTGTCAAAACACTCTGCCATTGTCACATGGCAATATGTCCTCCACACTCCTTACATTTACTACGAGGTGACAAGGTGCCAATTAGGGTTAAGGTAGGTTTATCACTTTTTCATTCTTGAGCTTTCCCGAAGAGGTTCGACATGCCCCATTTTAGAGGCGAAGACTGTGAGTGGAGGAGGTTACTCCATGATGTAACTATCGGCGTGGCCCTATGCCCTGGTAAGTTCTTTAACACAATATCGAGATAGATAAGAAAAAGGAGATGAAGATCTTCAGAAAAGGTTAAGTGTTATGGTATTCTGTCAATTTCTGTAGTGTTTTCCCTTTACGTTTGTCGTGTCGTTCATTACAACAATTTATCTACATCAATTTTCTAAAATTGCCCCGTAATCCTGGGAAACGATTCCTCCCCAAGATTGTTGGTAACCCCTTTTTGGTTAGGCATTCGGGGTCCCTCTGTAGTATCCAACGAAGCCTTTCAGAGTTAGGGTTTATCGAAGAATACACCTCTCACTGTAAAAATACCTAAGACATAGTATACATATATTGACTTGTTTTGTTATTCTTGCTATCGTTCTTCCTCAAAGACATCTTGCGGAGATAGGTTGGCTCTATGTATAGTCAACGATGTGGGCTCTTTCTGTTTGGGAGGAAGAATGTTATATTTCTTTTATCTATTTCCCCTAAATGAATGGAGTCATCATTTTGTAGCTTTATTTGACCTTCAGTTGGTCCTTCTATTACCATTGTCATAACTTGTTTCCGGGGTATCTTGAATATTTTACTGGGAGTCTTGTAGCATAAACATTTCGTATGTGTAATGATGCCATGTAAATCTTGATGGGTGATGATTTATTTCCATCCTTTAAACACCACAGAGCGATGACTCTGCTCTTACTATTGATTTTGTATCTTTATTCGTTACAATTTCGATTCATAACTGAATTATACTTAACTCTTTAATCATGTCGATATGTTGTGTGAAGAGTCTATATTATTATATCTGCTTTCTCTTGTGGCAAGGTTTGTACTATTTTTGAGTTTCATTTATCAAATTTGTTATTGTCACTAATGATGGGCCTTGCTATTACGAGGACCCATCAAAGATGGTACCGTGTCCTCCTCCCTTGGCCTGAACCTCTAAACAGATAGTAGTCAAAGGGGCAAAGATTCGAACCCATGCATCAACAAGATAAGTATCTTTGTGAAAGGGAATCATCGGTTTAATTTTTATAGTTTTATTGCAATTTACTTTTCTTGAATACTTATATTTTGAATAACGACTAATGTTTACAGGATTTGATTACTTGCAGGGTCTCCGTCCGTGCAAATATCGGATACCTATCACTGCCTCCAACACAAAAGGTATTCGGGTTTCGAACCCTCTCACACCTCAACTAACTCTTCTCACACCTCGACTAACTCTACAGGTTCTATCATCGTTTAAGGAGATCATGATTTAACCAACTCTGTTGTAACTAGTTTGAGTCTACTGTAGTTTTTGTTGGAGTAAACCCTTGAGGTCGTCCTTCCATTAATGGAATTATGCCAGTTTCCTATATAGGTATTGAGTATGTAATTGAATAAATATTTTGTCCATTATGTAATATACTTCTCTCGAATTCTTAGAAAGATGACCATGGTCGAATTTACTCGGAATGATAATCTATGGCAAAGTATTTCTGTCTTTTTAAAATTTGAACATGGTACTTACTATTTATGCTACTCGACTATGTTTTAAACCATTAGCCTAACTCGTTATAGAAAGGAAAAGAGGTTTACCATACTTTAACAATGTCTTTACTGGTATCTTTGGCCTACTATACTCACTTTAAATTGGATGAAGTATAATGGTTGTTGCTTTAAATAGAGTATTCCAACTCTTATTTATTTAAATTATATTCAAAGTTGCGTGTCCATCGAATATTTATCATATTCATAGTATAGGAGGAATTTCTTATGAATACATACATACATATAGTTGTATATACGTATTTGTTTTGTGTAGACATTAGATTCTGTATTTCATTATCATGCCTACCAATAGTAATTAGATATATACTTGTTACAGATCTATGGTGGAATTGTATTGACTCAGAGTGGCTTAAATCTACACGAAGTGGTAGACAGCATCCAATTTTCATTTATGGATCTGAAGTTGTATTTACAGAAAATATACTTATTCTATATATATAAGTTTCAATCTGTTCATACCTAGATATCTTACACCAGAAATTGTGATGTATAGGAATTACCTCTGTTATAACAGAAAACCAATTACAAAAAAAAATTACTTCTAGAATTTAATCACATAAATCCATTCGATTGTCCTAGGAAGACACTTAATTAATTTCTAACATTCGAAAAGATTCAATTTCAATCATAAAGAGTTACTCCATAATTGATCTATAACTATTCTGTCATAGGTTTGACTTCACACATGCGTATAACCGAACAGTTTTTGCTCAGGTTATTGTGTAGATACAAACTTTAATGATTTCACTATATCTGTAACTAATTCTTCCCACAGAGATAGAAATAATTAAATTTAGATACAAGAAGTAACTTACATCAGATATACGATCATTAAAACAGAAAATGAAAATCTTTTCAGTTCAAATTTAACAAGTACAGGGCATCAGATATAAAATCATTCAGGCAGAGAAGGATTAGAGTAACATATCTGAACCAACTCACAAGAATAAAAAATGAACAACCAAGTTCCTCCCAATTATAGAAAAGAGCAACCAAAATCACTTGCACAATTCACCCCCTAGCCTGACCATGAGTCCATGAGGGCGAACTTGGAAAAACTCCTCCTTAGCAATGTCTTTCCATTCCAACAGATTTCTCTTACCTCACACTCAAATCAATAGTGTTCATAATAGAAAGAAAAACAATAGTCTCTTTTCCCCCCAACATAGTAGGCAACGTCCCGCCTCCTCACATATGCTATATATCAAAACCGTCTTTTTTCCTAGGTCTTTCTTCCCCCCTTGGGAATTTTCACAGCTTTCTAAATCCTTGATTTTCAGGGGCTTCCAATGGACAAATCTCTGATTTTCCACCTGTAACAATTAGCTCAGAGGTAGTTCCAACATGTTCCCCACTCATGGAGTCATGGTCAGCTGATTTTAACATGGCTGTTCCATTTTTCCTCCTGCAATTAATATAAAATATCTTCTTCTCATACAAGTGTCATAGTCAATTAGTTAGTTGGTTCAAATCATATCTCTTCCCAACAGTCATAATAATTTATTACAATTATCAAATTCGAAATTCAGAATTGCCATAAATGGCAAAAAGTTTCCAAATTCGAGTTTGCTAAAAACGGAATAATTTTCCAACAAATTTTAAATTTCAAAAATACTTTATTTTTGGGAATGTCACAATCAGGCTCTTAGTCGAATTCTCAGGAGAGGACTGATGAGCTAGGGATGAAAGGAAAGACAACCACAATCTTCAAAATCAATACACCACAGGGCAGTCAAGACATGCCAGGAATCGAAGGCCATGGGAGTCAATCAATTCTCGAGCTATAGGCTATGGAAAAATTTAGTCATCAACTAGAACACTAAGAAAATCAATTTACTTACCCAATTAAACATGTAGATCCAAAGCATAAATCCTACTACAATCTACCATGCAAATAATGAAAGCATATCATTTCCTCATCACCTGCTCTGAGTTGATGTCCCACGTGCTTCATGCAAATATCACTTTCCGACTGATGAGACTTCACTGGTACCTCCTAGCCAATGCTAGGGGTACTCTTCTTCCCCCTTAGCCCCCTAAGCCACAAAGGGGCCACACACACTATCCAAATATTCAACTAGCTCCCATCTCACCTCGCAAGGCTGAGCTACCACTCCTCATCGAGCTGGGTATCCTAAATCCCACAAGCTAAGTCAGTCAAGTATATATTTTGGAAGTGTGATGTTACACATAACCGAAGAGATCTATCATCCTTCTCCTCCCTCCATTATATAGAGTTTCGAAGTCCTTTACCTTCCAAAATCCCATTTAATTTAATGTTTAATAAATTAATTTTTGAAAATCCTTCCCATACAAGTGTCACCCATCCCATTCATTCCTCCATAAATTAATTTCTTAAATTAATTAATTACCCTTATTTCCCTCACGCACCTAGAGTCACTCCTAGAATCGCTCCTAGGTGTCCCAAATTCCCTTGCAGGTTTTAATGACTTTCCCCATTATTAATTTTCTAGTTCAGTTTAAATTAGAAAGTTCTTAAATGCTAGATACCTTACTAAGTTTGACTTTCTACTTTTCCCCTTGTGTTTCCCTTTTCTTTTTATGTTTCCCTCTTTTCCTAGTTTCCTAATTATTTTAGATTTCCCTCTTTCGCCAGTTCATTTAGAACTCAAATTGGCAGGTGTAGAAATTAACTTTTTCCCTTTTCCCTTTTTAATTAATAAATTTTAAATTATCATAATATAATAAAACAATTATTTCCCCTTTTTTTTTAAATTTTATCCCAACAAATTTTTATGAATCAATTAAATTTCTTACTCCCTTCTTGTTACAATATTAATGAGGATTATCATCATTATTTATTTTATTTTTTATTTTTTATTTTTTTTAATATATATATATATATATATATATATATATATATATATCTGTGTGTGTGTGTGTGTATTTTAAATGGATAGAAAAAATTATGCCACCAGTATAATTTAGACCTAGACTTTAATTTTCGTGCTGGGTGACATTTTATTAGGGAAAAATTGTTTTAAAAATTTCTTATCACGTTATTCGTCCTAAGGCCAATCTAGGTTGATTCATTTATCATTAAGAATACGACGTGACCTTCAGGACACACTAGGTGCTCCAAGGGTGCCACTTGCCTCTTTCTATTTCTCTTGCACGATGTGCCCTTCAGGATGAATTACGTGCTCCAAGGGTGCCACTCGCCTCTTTCCATTTCTTTTGCGCGGCGTGCCCTTCAGGAATGGCCACATACTCTAAGGGTGCCACTTGCCTCTTAACTGACTTTGTAGACATCAAAAACCCCTGAACTCAATACTCCGCTAGGTGAACTTGTGGGAGACTAAGGGCCTCTAAGGAATGAGTCCCCCACCTTGATGCGTGCCCCTTAGAATCATCATGAACGACTATCGTAGCCTTCCCTCATGACATCGTGGGTCCTCTCAAACTAGGTAAATGTTAACCTATAGTTCGAGCCACGATGAGAGTGCTATTAGGCTGTGGAAGGGCTACCGTCCACACCTCTCTGGTAGTTGTGTGTGACCCCTTTAATCCACATGTGAGTCTATTCAGCAAGCTATTGTCAGCCTGCATCATCAATGAATCATGTCAACAATATATCCATAATCATATCATCTAATCAGATGCACTAATATCACATATAAAACAATCAAACCCCAATGGTTCACTCCCTGACTCGATCCAGAGTCCAAGGGATTCCATCGATGCATCTGCATCCTTGAGGTCCAAAATCCTGCACACTCAGTAAAACCGAGTCAATAGCACATGTCTATGTCAATGTAGTAAGACACGATGTCATCAACCCATAACGCCTCATAATCAAAATCAAATGTTTAATAGTATAATAATCCGGATCACTTGCGAGCAAGTGTCCTCAAGGAATAAGTTCGCTCAGTGCACAAGAGAAGAATGTTACATTATGGGTTTAGTAGGATATTACCGACGATTCATCAAAGGTTTTTCGAAGAGCGAAAATCTGATCACAAAATTGCAAAAGAAAAATAAGAAGTTTGTTTGGCAAGAGAAATGCACATAATCATTTCAAAATATTAAGGACTTGTTGATGATAGTGAAAATACTGAATGTTCCCAACATGGACAAGGAATTATTGGTATGCACAGGCACATCCAAGGAAGTTTTAGGTAGAGTTTTAATGCAAGACAATCGAGTGATCACTTACTTTTCAAGTAAATTGAGAAAGCATGAGGATAACTACGCAATGCATGACTTGGAGTTATTAGCAATTGTATATTCCTTGAGAGTATAGAGACATTATCTGATTGGATGAAAATTTGAATTAAAGACAGATCACTGTGGATTGCAACATATATTTACACAGAGTGACTTGAACGTGTGACAGAGGTGTTGGTCAAAATTACTTAGCAAATATGAATTTGAGATTGCTTACATTAAAGGAACGATAAAATAGAGTAGCAGATGCATTGAGTCGGAGACCACACATATGCTCGATAATACCTCTTAAGATGAATTTGCGAGAAAAGGTTCTAGCTCTACATTTTGATGATGATTGGTACAAGGAAGTTAAGGCTAATACCGGACAAGATACTATGATGGTACCGAAGTTTGAAGGTTATTCATTGGAAAATGATGAATTTTTGAGATATAACGACATAATTTATGTACCACCTAACAATGAATTAAGAATTTTGATTCTAAACGAAGCTCATCAAGCAACTTAAATGGCTCATCCAAGAGTCAATAAGATGAAGGCATACATTAAGCCTTTATTCTTCTAGAAAGGAATGAAAGAGGACATAGTTGGTTACTGGCGAGATGTCTATAATGTCTGCAAGTGAAGGCTAAACATAAACATCCAAAAAGATTTTTACAGCCACACGCTATTCCTGAATCAAAATGGGAGGTCATTTCGTTGGATTTTTTCGTTGGATTTCCACTGACGACAAGGAGACACGATTTGATTTTTGTAGTTGTTGACAAGGAGACACTGATAGACCTTCACTATATTTGAGTAATTTTTTCCAAAGTGAATGAGTTTTGGGAATGGTCATTTTAGTTACCATTCACCAAGATTTCCCTACCTACGTGTCTCGATTTACCTTATTCGCGAAGAACCCCTTTTTAAAAGTTATATATATATATATATATATATATATATATATATATATATATATATATATTGGAAATTTTGTGTGTCTTGTAATGTTGTAAATCCTTTGATGTAACATCTCGCTCTTACGCATCGAGTGAACTTATTCTTTGAGGACACTTTCTTGCAAGTGATCCAAATTATTATGCTATTAAAACATTGATTTTGATTATGAGGTGTTATGGGTTGATGACATGTTGTTTTACTGCATTAACATAGACAGGTGCTATTGATTCGGTTTTACTTAGTGTGCAAGATTTTGGACCTTGAGGATGCATAGGCATCGATGAAACCCCTTAGACTCCAGATCGAGTCAGGGAGTGAACCATTGGGGTTTGATTATTTTATATGTGATATTAGTGCATCTGATTAGATGATATGATTATAGATATATTGCTGAAATCATTCGTTGATGATGTAGGCTAACGATAGCTTGTCGACCAGACTCACAAGTGGAGTAGAGGGGTTATGTTAAGCCCTAATATTGGCTCATTACCCCTTAATTGGGGCATATTAGAATAGTAATGCTATTTTATTTATGTCGTCTTTAGTCCATTAGTTGTAATTTAGATTAGTAATGTTATTTTAATTATGTCGGCTTTAAGCCATTATTTGTAATTATACCTCCTAGTCTCCTATATATACCAAGGAGACATTTTCATTTTGAATCATCTTGTACTTGAACATTTAAGTGGGGTAAAAGGAGGTTTCCCCCTCGAAGAGGCTTATTATCTGAAATTACCTCTTTTTCAAGGCGTTGATTACTTTTCCTGAGGTTTTTATATGCTATATTGATGTTTGGTTCTTAACATATGGTATCAAAGCTCAAGGTCTTGTGGTTTCGCTGCTACATCTGAGACACCGTGGAATTTTTGATATAAATTTTTTTCTACAACGTTTCAGAAGGAACGGCTTGGAGGATATTTAGAAGATAGATCAAGGTACGTTGGGTTCAAAATTCAGCTCCTGAGGCCTTATAATTTCGGAGATATATCCTGTACAAGATAGGGTTCTGGAATCATCCTGAAATGAGTCATTGCGGAATTTTTGCTATACAACATTTTCTATAATGTTTCAGACCCTGAAATCTGGAGGTCATTTACAAAAATTGGTAATGTATCTGTGGTAAAAATTCCAGCTTTTGGGTCATCTTAAATTTGTACATACACCCTGTGTAAGATAGGGTATCTGACTAGTCCTATTGACTAGTCTCAAGAAGGTGTTCCAGGTAAAACAATCATAACTTATTCCTAGAGTATCCAAATTGCGTGGGACTGGTTGCATTGTATTTTGGACAGTCTGTAGTATTTTGGGTGCGAGTTTTAGAATTTTATATCAATTATTTTATGTGGGGCACACTATACAAGTGAGATCTCCTGGAAAGGCCAAAAATCGGCAAGTTGTGGGGAAACTACCATAAATTCCACTTGGCACATCCAATTTTGATCAGACCTATGGAATTGCAGAGAAAAAATATCAGAGAAATACATAAGAGAAAGTTTCATACCCAGAAGGGAAAAAAATTGGGAGATACAACAGAAGAAATATTGTCTAGCAGAACCACCTCAAAATCAAGGTTCAAAAGTGATACTTGGCCAACATGCCACCCAAAAAGGGAACTTC
>ML809797.1:371899-385769 GCA_009831015.1 Picea engelmannii | reverse complement strand
CATCTTGTACTTGAACATTTAAGTGGGGTAAAAGGAGGTTTCCCCCTCGAAGAGGCTTATTATCTGAAATTATCTCTTTTTCAAGGCGTTGATTACTTTTCCTGAGGTTTTTATATGCTATATTGATGTTTGGTTCTTAACAGGTTATGCACGACTACCAGATATGTTGAGGGAGAGGTGTGGACAACAACCCTGCCACAACCTACTAGCACTCCCACCGTCACTCGAACTATAGTTTAACGTTTACCTAGTTCGAGAGGACCCATGATGCCTTGAGGGAAGACTGCGACAGTCGCTCATGATGATTCTAAGGGGCACGCAATAAGTCTGGGGCCTTATTCCTTAAAGGCCCTTAGTCTCCCACAAGTTCACCTAGTGGAGTATTGACTCCAGGGGTTTTTGATGTCTACCTAGTCAGTCAAGAGGCGAGTGGCACCCTTGGAGAAAATGGTGTGTCTAGAAGGGCACGTCATGCAAGGGAACATATGAGGTGAGTGGAACCCTTGGATCATGTGGTGTGTCCTTAAGGACACGTCGCGCAAGGGAACAAATGAGGCGAGTGGTACCCTTGGAGCACCTAGTGCGTCTTGAAGGGCATGTCACGTTGTTAATGATAAATGAAGGAACCTAGATGGCCTTAGGACAAATAACGTGATAAGAATTTTTAAAACAATTTCCCTAATAAAATGTCGCCCAACACGAAAATTTAAGGTCTACGTCTAAATTATGCTAGTGGTAAAATTTTAACCTTGAAAAAAATAAAATAAATAAATAATATATATATATATACAAAATAAAAATAAAAACAACATAAATAATAATTATACTCTTCGTTAAATATTTTAACAAGAAGGGGGTAAGCAATTTAAATGATTCATAAAAATCTGTTATGGTAAAATTTAAAAAATAGGGGAAATAATTTTTTTATTATTTTATGATAATTTAAAATTATTAACTAAAAATGGAAAAAGAAAAAAGAGGGTTAATTTCTACACTTGCCAATTTGATTCCTAAATAAAAAGGGGAAAGAGGGAAATCTAAAATATTTAGGAAACTAGGAAAAGAGGGAAACATAAGAAGAAAAGGGAAACACAAGAGAAAAAGTAGAAAGTCAAACTTAGTAAGGTATCTACCATTAAGAACTTTCTAATTTAAAACTCAACTAGCAAATTGATAATGGGGAAAGTCATGAAAACCTGTAAGAGAATTTGGGGACACCTATAAGCGATTCTAGGAGTGACTCTAGGTGGGTGAGGGAAATAAGGGAAATTAATTAATTAAATAAATTAATTTGTGGAGGAATGAAGGGGATGGGTGACACTTGTACGGGGAGGAATTTTTAGGAGTTAATTTTTAAACATTAATTTAAATGGGATTTTGGGAAGGCAAAGGGGTTTGAAACTCTATATAATGGAGCGAGGAGAAGGATGGAGGGGTATTATGTTTTTTATAATGTTACACTGAAAAAATATCTACTTGACTGACTTAGCTTGTGGGAGTTGGGATACCCAACTCGATGAGGAGTGGTAGCTTGGCCTTGCGAGGCAAGCTAGGAGCTAGTTGATTCTCTGGTTAGCGTGTGTGGCCCCTTTGTGGCTCCCGGGGGCTAAGGGGGAAGAAGAGTACCCCTAGCATTGGCTGGGAGGTACCGGTGAAGTCTCGTCAGTCGACAAGTGGGAGTTTCACAGAGCACACGGGACTTCAACTTAGAGTGGGCGATCAGGTGATGGTATGCTTTCTTCGTTTTGTATGGTAGATTGTTGTAGGATTTATCCTTGGAATCTGATTGTTTAATTGATTAAGTATATTGATTGTCTAGATTGTTGACTGAAATTTTCATAGCCTAGCTCGATGATTGATTGACTCCCATGGCTTTCATTTCTCTTCATGTCTTGACTGCTCTGTGGTGTATTGATTGTGACCATTGTGGTTTTTTTCCCTTCATCCCTAGATCATCAGTCCTCGTCTGAGAAGTCGACTAGGAGCCTGATCTACAGTCATCACTTCGGTGTTAATAGACCTATGGATCTCAACGCCCAGATATTTCCGTTTAAAATGCCCACATTTTTTCTTTCAAATGAGGCAAAGATTTGTCGTTTAAAATGACCACATTTTTTCTTTCAAATGAGTCTGAGTTTGCTGTTTAAAATGCCCACGTTTTTGCTTTCAGATGAGACTGAGTTTGTTGTTTTAAATGCCCAGGTTTTTTCTTTCAAATGAGACAGAGATTGCCGTTTAAAATGCCCATGTTTTTTCTTTCAAATGAGATAGAGATTTTCCATTTAAAATGCCCACATTTTCCCTTTTCAATGAGACTAAATTTTCCGTTTCAAATGCCCACATTTTTTATTTCAAATGAGACAGACATTGCCGTTTAAAATGCCCACATTTTTACTTGCAAATGAGACTAAGTTTGCTATTTTAAATGGCCATGTTTTTGCTTCCAAATGACACTAAGATTGCCATTTTAAATGCCCATGTTTTTTCTTTCAAACGATGGATTGAGTTGGTGTTAAATACCCACAAATTGCCATTAATTGGTAGCATGTTCTAGCTAAGGTCTGGCATGACCATTCACCATTAACTGGGTCTGCGTTTTGCTGCTGGTGTGACCACGTTTTGCCTCTTTAAATGGTTGACTGCGGTTGCTAGATTGGACACCATTTTTCCTTAAATGTTGCCTGCATTTTACTATTAATTACCATCTTAATTGCAATGATAAAAGCTATATTATTACCTTATTAATTTCCATTTTATTTTCTACCATGAGTTAATGATCAACATATTCCTTCTTTTTGATTAATTGCCGCAGTGAGTTAAATGGTTAAACAGTATGAAATCTCCTTGTTATGGAGATATTAATTGTTATGCTAACAGTCATGCAATTGCCTTGTTATTGTTATATTAATTTCTATGTTAATCAACATGTTAATCGCCTTGTTATTGATTTACTACTTGTTATGATAACAGTCATGTAAATGGCCTTGTTATTGCTAATTTAATCATTAGGTAACTGCTATGTTAATTGCCTTCTTATATTGGGACAACGATGTTAGTAGTTAGCAGTTTCCTTCTTAATGATAACAGACAACTAGTATTATTGGTTTGGTCAATATAGCTAGACTACATGTTGAGATTAAATTGTTCATAGGTGTTATAATAGTAGCATCCTACATTAATCTTGTTAATATTGTTATTCAAGTTAATGGATAGTTGGATGGAGATTTTGGATTAATTTAGATTTTCCCAATTAGGTTGTATTAATGATTAAAATTAGGTTGGTGAGTAAAGACTACATTGCAAATTTTAGACTTGCTAAATTGATTATAATGGAGGTTAGATGGTATTTATAATTATAGTTTAAGTATTTCTTACTTAGACTTGCAAGATTGATTGTACTAACGTTAAATTAGCGGGTGCATTATTGACTAATTGTAACTTTGACGTGCCCCATTTAGAATGGAACCCATGTTAAAATAGATTATATTCATTGACTGGTTGTAACGGTCCTCCTCATTACGACGAGAAACCTCTTAAAACAAGTGCATTTTTTTTTGGTGTGTGCGCGGGTGTACAAGGGTAAAAATACATTCAACTCTGCATCACCACACAATGACGTATGTGGCGCATGCAACTATGATATCAACATAAAGGTCTAAGATGCACATCTACATCTTCCAGCAATGAACAACAATCAACCGACAAATAATAAGACTGACTACCCACCCGTGCTACCCTCCAATGGTTAGGACCTCCAAGACACATAACCAACGCTCAAGCCCAGGTTCCCTTCGATTTTAACCATTTAAGGTCTCAGGGCTAGCGACTGTTCTGAGGAACATGGAGGTGTCTACATCCCGCCTGACACAAGCAGACCAAGCAATTAAATGATTACAACAAGGTACAACAATAATTAAATGAACAACCCCGTCCTCTACGGAAGGCACAAGACAGAAGGACCCAGACAACGACCAACCAATATTAAGACAATGCATTATCTATGACTCAACTGGGATTAATTACAGATCAATTACTCAATTTAATTTCCATTAATCGACGAGTACCTTAAACATAATGTAAATCCAATTAATTTCAATTCCCCATTTACTAAATCATAATAACTGAATGTACTTAGTTCAAGACCTTACATTTTATATGTTAACAAATTCAACAAATTTCAACAACATTACCATAAAATAATAACAACATTACTTTTTGTACAATAACTTTGCCAATAAAATAATAATCACATTACATCTTGTGTGTTACCAATACAATAAAATTACAATATCATTACCATAAAACAATAACAACATCACGTTTTATATTATAATAACCTGCAAATAAAATAACAATCACAATACTTATTGTATGTTACCAATACAATAAAATTATAATAACTTACCATAAAACAAAATCAACATTTCAATTTATAATATAATAACCTTGCAAATAAATAACAATAAAATTTCATTACAGTAGCATTACACTTTACCTATTAAAATAACAATATATTACAGTTACATATTCCATAAGTAATAAATTCAATGACATTATCTTTTAGGTATTACAATAATATTATTACCGTAACATTACATTTACACTTTACTAACACAATTTAGATTATCATTTAACAATGAAAGCTAGCATTGGTGAGTGCATGCCAGACCAAAAGGGAAACTAATGCGCGTATGCCAGAAATAACGCCTCACTGTGGCAGCCATCATGGCAGCTGTTAGAGACCAGAATCAAACGACAATTTCTAAATTGACAACTGATAAAAATCGAGAATCAATTCGGCAAATTTCATCCTGAAGGCACGGAACCTCCAATCAACAGTTCACAGAGGGAGGGTGGGTACTGCATTCACTGAACGCGGCCTTAACAATTTGTAGAGGTAATGATGTGTGAATTTAACACCGTGCACATGCGAAATGCATGAGATTATCACCATTTGCAGGGGCGATTTGGACAATTTCCAGCACAACACAGAGGCGAAATGATACGAATCCATGCAATTGCAGGGGTGGTTGTTAATAGTTAAAAGGTATTTGGTCAAGCGTTAAATCGAGTTACAAACCAACTTAATGTAGGATCTATGCTTCAATACCCACCTATGCACCTTAATCAAGCCTGCTCCCATTAGAAGGTGGACTGTTGGAGCGGGTTAATTTTTTTTGATGAAACTATTTAAGAAGTTTTTAAAACACAAAAACAATTTCCCCTAGATCATGGAAATGACTCATACCATCCTGCGCATTGTTATACCTATACTGCATGACTGCAAGAGTGTAACCAAATTCTAAACATAAAGGAGAATGGCATTTACCGCCCAAGTAGAGCGATGGTTGCCAGAGTAAGATTATTTAAATCTTATTCATAGAAGTTCAACCCTTATTCTATGCTAAGCTATGCTACAGGACTACGTAAAATAGAAGCATGGGAAAATGCTTCCTCGAAACACTTGTCCCTGTTCTCTGGGAAAAAAAATTATAAGTTTAAAAATCTATCTGGTGCGGTGGCGAAGTCTGGGTTACAAATACGTTAAGGTTGAACAGTTTGGTACACCAACTGTTCACAACATTCAAGGCAACGGAATCAGCTATTCCCAGTACCTGGACAGTTTAAGGTGGTAAAGGAATACTACTTCTAGGGTTCACCTTCATCCTAAAAATTCAAACCCATACATTCAGATTTATAAATTCAGACACAAAAATACAGACAAAATTTAGGCATATAAATTTTGGAATTGATCCAGCCATAGAAATTTGCCCTATAAGTTTTCAAACACAAAATTTCAACAATTTTAGACAAATAATTTCTGCCATAAAAATTTGAGCTGGGTAGAGGGATGGGTTTCCTGCAATGAAACCAAATACAATCACAAATGTTAACCAATAAACTTAACTTTTGTGGTAAATTCCTAGTATGAGGCGGTAAATCTGTAGTAGAGAGGTGAGATAAAATGCAGAGTAGAATCACAAGGGGCGCGTTAAGCGTAGAGCTGAGCTATCCCATAAAAAATTTAACTGCAGAGTCAACTGGGGAATAGGAGATATAACAACGGCGAGAGCATACAATACAAGGGCGCAGAGACCATCAAGGAAACCAGACAATCTAAACCATTTACAATCAAATTTTCAGATACTAGCATAAGTCTTAATGCATTCTACTCTACAAATGAAATATCATACCATTGCCTTATCGCCTGCCTCGAATGACATCCTGCGCTCTGTGCCGCTTCCGCTCGCCAACCATCGAGACCTCACCGGTACCTCCCAGCCAACGCTAGGGGTACTTTTCTTCCCCCTTAGCCTACCGAGACGCAAAGGGGCCACACACTTTCTAGAGGGTATGTCTAGCTCCCAGCTCACCTCGCAAGGCCGAGCTATCACTCCTCTCCGAGCTGGGAAATCCCAACTCCCACAAGTAAATCAGTCAAGTCACTATTCTGACAGTGTAATGTTACGCTAACAACCGATCCCCCTTCTTCCTTCTCCTCCCTCTCTTTTATAGAATTTTAGAACTTCCATTCTTTCCCTAAATCTCATTAAATTTTAAGTTTTAATAAAAATATTCTAAAAATTCTCCTTCGTACAAGTGTCATCCATCCCCCACTTTCCTCCAATAATTATTTTCTTTAATTTATTCATTGTCTCAATTCTCTCACCCACCTAGAGTTAATCCTAAATTTACTCCTAGGTGTCCCTAGATTCCCTTACAGGCTTTAAAGGCTTTCCCTATTATGAAGTTGCTAATTTAGTTCCATTTAGAAGGTTCTTAATTGCAGATTCTTTACTAAGTTGGTTTCCCTCTTTTTACCATAAGTTCCCCTCTTTCCCCTTTTTATATTACCTCCATTCCCTAGTTTCCTAAATTTTATAATTCCCTCTTTCCCCTTTTTATTTGAGCTAGAAAAGTCAGTTGTGCTAATTACCCTCTCTTCACTTTTACTAATAATTTAATACCTTTTTAAATTATCAAAAGTTTAAAATAAATTAATTGCCTCCTTATATTTTATATTTACAGGTTTTCATTTAATTTCTTACTCCCTTCATGTTACTAAAAATTTTATGAAGACCAAAATTATTATTCAGTGGTTTTTATTTTAACTTTTTTTTTTCTTTTTTTATTATTTTATTTTTGTATAGATATTTTCTTAAGGGTTGACAAAATTTTACCCCTGACAAATTTTTAGACTTAGAACATAGATTCTGAGCTGGGCGACATTTAATTAGGGAAGTTGTTTAAGAATTCTTAACGTGTTAATTGTCTTATTTCCATCTAGGTTCATACCTCCATCATCATCAATGCGACATGCCCTTCAAGATGTACTATGTTCTCCAAGGGTGTCACTCGCCTCTTTTGTTTCCTTTGCGCGATGTGCCCTTCAGGACGCACCACGTGCTCCAAGGGTGCCACTCGCCTCTTTTGTTTCTTTTGCGTGACGTGCCCTTCAGGACGCACCACGTGCTCCAAGGGTGCCACTCACCTCTTGACTGATTGGTAGACATCAATAACCCCTGGAGTCAACACTCTACCAGGTGAACTTGTGGGAGACTAAGGGCTTCTAAGGAATAAGGCCCCCGCTTTATTGCGCGCCCCTTAGAATCATCATGAGTGACTGTCACATTCTGCCCTCATAGCATTGTGGGTCCTCTCGAACTAGGTAATCATTAACCTACAGTTCGAGCCATGGCGAGATTGCTAGTAGGCTGTGGCAGAGCTGTTGTCCACACCTCTCCCTGAACTTCTCTGGTAGTCGTGTGTGGCCCCTTTACCCCATATGTGAGTCTGGTCGACAAGCTATCGTTAGCCTGTGTCATCAACAAATCAGTTCAGAACATGTCCACATCATATCATCTAATCAAATGTTCTAATATCACAGTAAATCAATCAAACCCCAATAACACACTCCCTGACTCAATCTGGAGTCCAAGGGGTTCCATCGATGCCTTTGCATCCTCAAGGTCCAAAACCCTGCACACTCATACAAACCAAGTCAATAGCACCTATCTATGTCAATGTAGTAAAACAACATGTCATCTACCCATGATGCATCACAATCAAAGACAAATGTTTTAATATCATAATAATCTGGATCACTTGCGAGCAAGTGTCAAAAATAAGTTCGCTCAGTGCACCAGAGCGAGATGTTACATACACCCCCTCTTGGTCTAAAATTCATCCCGAAGTTTCACAGTATACATGTCAAAATAAGTGTATCACAGTATCATATGTCTATCTATCAAACAAAAATGGAAACTATCGACGCATATCATATGCGTCTTCCCAAGTCGTCGAGTGTAGACTATAATGGTCCCACTGGACCTTGACCTAATCTACTATTCGACGTCGTAATTGTCGAACGCGATGATCTATGATGCAGACCAGCTCAGGCGTGAGTGCTCCCTCATCTGATACCTGCAAGAAACTCATGTCAATAACATGTGTAGGATCACTAATATAATGTCTCAAAATAGATACATGAAAAACATCATGCATACACCTCAAGGAATCAGGCAAGGCTAGTCGATAGACCATGGGCCCCTTTTTCTCCACAATCTTGAAATATCCCATGAACCTAGGAGAGATTTTAGCTCCCCTTCCAAACTTGATTGAACTCTTATGCGGTTTAACCCGCAAAAAGACTCGATTTACGACTTCGTAACTACGGTCGACTCGGTGCACATCAACATAACTCTTCTGTCGATCCTGTGCTTCTTTAATCCATTGTCTTATGATTTTCATTTGTTCTTCCATTTCTTAGATCACTTATGGTCCCACCATGACCCTATCCTCAATTCTATCCCAACTCAAGGGCGTCTGACATGGTCACCCGTAAAGGAAATCGAAAGGCGCCATCTTAATGGTGCTCTGGTAACTGTTGTTGTAAGGGAACTCTACTAGAGGCAAGAATTCTTCCCAATGCTTTTGTTGGTCCATCACGTACATGCGGAACATGTCCTCTAAGGTTTGGTTCGTTCGTTTGGTCTGCCCGTCAGTCTTTGGGTGATACGCAATACTAAATTTAAGTTGGGTTCCCAAGGACTCTTAGAAACTCGTCCAAAATCATCCAGTAAACACCGATCCTCAGTCAGATATAATCCTCTTTAGCACGCCATGCAACCTCACAATCTCACTGATGAAAACTCTAGCTATGTCAGGTGTCTGATACGTCGTACACATAGGAATAAAGTGAGCACTCTTCGTCAGAGTGTCTGCTACTACGAAAATCGAGTCATGTCTCCTTGTCGTAAGTGGAAATCCAACAATAAAATCTATCGAAATAACTTCCCATTTTGATTCCGGAATGGCATGTGGTTGTAGTAATCCTGTTGGGTGTCTATGTTCAGCCTTTGCCTGCTGACACTCCAGACATCTGGCCACATAGTTGACTATGTCCACCTTCATTCCCCTCCAGAAGAATAAGGGTTTAAGGTCTGCCCTCATCTTCATGACTCCCAGGTGAGCCATGTAAACTTCTCTATAAGCCTCGCTTAGGATCAACATCCTCAACTCGTCGTTTGGCGGTATGTAAATATGACTTTTAAACCTCAATAACCCATCGCTATCAAATTAAAATCCCTCATATCGTGGTACCATCATTGTGTTTTGTCCGATAAAACCCTCGACCTCTTTGTACCAATCGTCGTGACACTGTAAAGTTAGAATCTTTTCACGTAGATTCATCTGAAGAGGAAACACTGAGAAGATGCGTGGTCTCCAACTCAAAGAATCTACCACTCAGTTCATTGTTCCCTTTATGTAAGTAATCTCAAAGTCGTACTCGCTAAGCAATTCCGACCAATGTCGTTGTCACACGTTCAGGTCGCTTTGTGTAAAAATGTGTTGTAGTCCATAATGATCAGTCTTTAGTTCAATTTTTTTTCCAACAAGGTAGTGTCTCCAAACCTTCAAGGCATATACGATGGCTAATAACTCCAAATCGTGCGTCGCATAGTTCTCCTCATGCCTTCTCAGTTTCCTCAAAATGTAAGCAATCACTTGTCAGTCTTGCATCAAGACTCTACCTAAGCCTTCCTTGGATGCGTCTGTGCATACCAAGAAGTCCGCGTCCATGTTAGGGACCTTTAGTATCGGCGCTGTTGTCAACAACTCCTTAAGCCTCCGAAATGCTTCCGCACATTTCTCTGTCCAAACAAACTTCTTGTTTTTCTTTTTCAATTCCGTGATCGGATTTGCTATCTTCGAGAATCCCTCGACAATTTGTCGATAGTATCGTACTAAACCCATAAATCTACATAGTTCTATGACATTCATCAGTGCAGGCCATTCCATAATAGCCTCAACCTTCACTGGATCCATGACGATGCCTTCACCAGAGATGACATGCCCTAAGTAGTGAATATTCGATTGATAAAATGAGCATTTGGACAACTTCCCATACAATTTGTGCTCTCGAAGACACTATAGTACCAAGTGCAAGTGCTCATCATGCTCCTTCGTCATCCGAGAGTAGAACAAAATATCATCAATGAATACTTGGACGAACTTTTCCAAGTACTCACGGAACACCCCGTTCATCAAACTCATAAATACCCCTGGGGAGTTTGTCAGTCCAAATGGTAAAATAGTAAACTCTTAATGTCCAAACCTCATCTTAAAGGTGGTATTAGGGACGTCATCCTCCTTGATCCGCAACTGGTGATACCCTAATCAAAAATTGATCTTGGAGAACACCATCGCACCCTTCATTTGATCGAACAAATAATCAATTCTCGGCAATGGATACTAATTCTTGATCGTAGCCTTGTTTAGTTGACGGTAGTCAATGCACAAACTCCACGATCCATCCTTATTTCATATGAAAATAACAGGTGCACCCCACGGTGACACACTAGGACGTATCAGTCCCAGGTCCAACAAGTCCTTCAGTTGCATTTTTAACTCTTCTAACTCTGGGGTCGACATTCGATAAGGCGTTCTTGCTATCAGTTCCATCCCCAGTTTCAGGTCTATGGTAAACTCCAACTCCCTCTCCAGCGACATCCCAGGTAACTCCTCTGGAAATATGTCCGCAAACTCCTTCACCACCGGAAGGTGTTCTAGACCTTCCGCCAGTCCCTTCTCGTTTAGCACAAGGATTGCATAAAGCTTGCACCCCTTGCGCATAATCTTCAATAGCTGTAAGGAAGAGATGAACCTTAGGGAATATCCCTGGTTCTGGCCTACAATCACACGTCTCTGTCCCTCATCATTGACCAAACTCAACCATTTCATCTTACAGTTGAGTATCGCCTCATGCAATTCCAACCAATCCATACCAATCACGAGATCATAAGATCCTAAGATCGTGACGTATAGGTTGGCCCTCATGACAAACTCTCTTAGGTTAAGGACACAGCCTGTAGCCCTTCCTCTGACCTTCTGTTTGGCTCCCAAAGCCATATCTACAAATCTAAACTCCTCATGTTCGACTGCCTTTACCTTAATCCTTTTTAGTGCTGCACTAGAAATGAAACTCTCGGTAGCACCGGGATCTATCAAAACACTAAGCGTCTGGTTAGTGATAATACCTGTCATCTCAAGCGCAGTCAACTGGTGCTCTGCCTAGCAGTTATTCACCACTGCATCAATCCGATGGGCCTTGCCCATATCTCCCACGGTAGTGGGTACGGCTGATCCGGACGCTCTGGTCCTCTCCATAGGACAGTCGCACTGGTAGTGTGGCTCCCCACACATAGAATATGATGGCCCACTGGAATGGAACCCTGGTTTGTTCTACTGAACAGGCCTAAATTGATGCTGCTGCAAGTGACGCTATTGTTGATGTTGGGGTCCCCAATAAGGTGTCCGCTGCTGAGGCGTCGGTCGCCGGGGTGCAGTGAATGTGGATCCCCTATGGAAGCCATGATATCCTAATGTATGTATCGTTGATGTTTGGTGCTACTATGTTCCAAATGAAACCTACCATGCTGGTCTCATTGGAGTCCTAGTCTAACCCCTACTGATAAGCTCCTCCTCTGCTATGAGGGCATTCTGGACAACATCGTGTAAGGTTTGGGGCATAAAAATCCTAACCTTTTCACATAGGTTGCCGTTAAGGCCGACCACTAACCTGTTGACCTTTAGTTTCTCCGTGTTAAGGTGTGGAGCATACCAGAGCAGCTCCATAAAATGGCCCTTGTACTCGGGCACCGTACGACCTCCTTGTCGTAAGGCATTGAACTCATTGATATGACACTCAATGAATTCCTCTAAAAGGTACCTCTCTCGGAACTGTTCCTCAAACAGTTCCCATGACACGTCTTCGACGACCATGTTCAGCTGCGATAAGAGCATCTTACACCATAGAAGAGCGCTCCCCTTCAGTTGAAAGACTGCAATGTGGACCTTCATGTTGGAGGTATAATCACGAAGTGTGAAGCACACCGCCATGTTCTCCAATCATGCCTTGGTGGCGGAGCTGTCCGGGGCACCAAAGAACTCGAGAAATTTGACCTTCTCGAGTTCACAGTGAATGCTACCAGTAACGACCAGTGCACGCGGAGGAACCTCAGTGGGCGTCGGTGCTCTGGCCTCATCTCTGTCCAAACGGATGATCAGTGCCTTGGACATGCGCTGAAAGGAAATCATCATTTTGACTACATCTCCAACTGCTATCTTCTCCTACCCGAGAAATTGCTCATCTCCCTAGGGTTTAGACCCCGCAGGCATGGATGCTACTGGAGGTGTCGTGCCTCCTCCCCTAGCACCCCGTCGTCTGCCTTCGTGACGTCCTCTAACCATGATTACCTGCACGTACACAATCAACTCAATTAGCAACAGTATAATCCAATCATGTCAACGAAAGCCGTAGTGATCCCAAGTCACAGGTTGAACCCGCTCTGATACCATATGTAACAGTCCTCCTCATTACGACGACAAACCTATTAAAACAAGTGCATTTTTTTTGTGTGCGCGCATGTGTACAAGGGTAAAAATGCATTCGACTCTATGTCGCCACACAATGATGAACGTGGCGCATGCAACTGTGATATTGTTGACGGGCGAAATTGACCGTCCGTCAACTGAGAGAGTGGAACCGGTCTGGGGTTGTCTAAATAACCCAAGCCGTTTGGAATGGACCACCCTGACGGGTTTAACGGCTCCGTTGGCCGTTCTAAGATCCTATGAAAACCAAAGAGAAAACTAATCTAAACTAACTAATTTAACTATAACTAAATAAACTAAACTAAAACTAAATAAAAAAAACTAACTAAAACTAAATAAACACAAACTAATCTACTAATCTAATTAAAACACACTACTAAATAAATTAAACTAAAACTAAATATAAACTACTCTAACTATTCTATATACAAACTACTAATTACTATTACACTAACTCTAATAATTAACTATCTAATTACTAATTGAATTACAACTTATTCACAAATGTACATTATCTACAACTTGCAGATTTGAATAAAACCTGTAAAACTCATTTGCAATCTGTCCTACGACAGAGAAAGGTATTTCTTTTTTGATTTTATAATTTTATAAACAAGAAATAAAACTTACTGAAATTAAACAATCTAATATACTAAAACACACACACACACACACACACACACACACATATATATCTAACTAAACTACTAATAATATACTAAACACACATATGACTAACTGACCTGGAAACGCTCCAAATTTGTCCTGTGTATGATGACTTCAAAGCTGGTCGGAGGAAGGAAACTCGCACCGGTTGATCCAGAAGCTTTTCGTAAACGATAGGCTGCAATTCTCTTTGAGTTGTTTACAGGACAAACAAGACATAAAAAATCATAACAATTATATGATTTATAAATCTCTGCAATAAGGGAAACCTGTTATGCAAAAACTTATACTTAATAATTCAACTTAT
>ML809797.1:359677-371694 GCA_009831015.1 Picea engelmannii | reverse complement strand
TAAGATAGCTAAAGTAGTCATTAACCAAATGCAAATAGATACACAAGAACATGAACAAAATATTGATATTATGAAAAGCTAAAGCTGTAGCAGAATATCAAATTCTGTCTCAGTCTGTATTAAAATTCCATATCCTTGTTCTCACACGAATGAGGATGATGTTATTACAAAAATAATGAGTATATATAAGTATTTCCACAGGGTAAAACCTCCCTGTGGATAATATCAAACTGTTTACATAATCTGGGACGATATTCCCAAAATCAACTAAACTAGGAAACTAAAATGATATCAGAATATTTCAAATATCCTCTAACTGCTCATCAAATCTAGTGCAATTTCGAATTGACCTGTAATGGACCAAAAATAACAAGTTAGAGAGATATCTTATGAGCAAAACAATAAAAATCTGACTCTACAGACTTAGCTACAGAATCATCTGATTCTGTAGCTAGTCTAAAATAATATACAGAATCAGAATTGAAATCAAATCAAATCTTTTAAAAGAATTAAATCCAATTATCTTCCAATGATTACTTGAAAACGAATCAAAATGATTTTATCATTCATCATTAAACAGGATCAAAATGATTCAATCGAAAATATAGATAGGGATACTCTATTCTTCTGTTACCACAAAATCGGGTAAATGAGTAAAAAACGAACAACAATAAGATTGTTTCATATCCAATTGAAAAACATATCATATGTGATTGTTGAACAACTGATACAATCCGATCCACAAAATCACTTTCCACTTGTTATAGTTATAACGATATAGCAACAAGATTCAAATCATTTAATCGAATGCAAAGATAGGAAGGCTGTTTCGATCATGGGTAAATGAAATCATACGTAACAGCATCAACCAAACATAATTTTTCATAGATTTCGATCAATGATCCTTTCACATTCAACAGACAGGATCGATTAATAGTGATCACAACCATAATAGAATCGTCAGAAGTAATAATTGCAAACTGGGCGAACAATCTTGATTGGTATTGAACGAAATCATTAATTCCAAACAGATCATGACAAAGTTTAATATAGAAATAAATCGTGAATCCAATCTCGTTTTACAAGTCAAATTCAAACAGAATATTCATTGCAATACGAATCCAACTGATAACATGGTCGAGCTAACAGTAAACCAATGCGAATTAACCGTCTGGGTTTTTAGCATAATCGTTATGAATCGAATCTATTTTATGATTTGAGTGCGTTTGTATAGGATTGAAATAAAAAGCATTGTTTCCGAAGAAACAGAGTCACATTGGAAATGATCCGAATTGTATTCCTGTTGCTCGAAAGTCATATGGAACATAAAACCGTAACAATTAACCATATCAAAATTGTTGCCAATCATAGCGTATGCATTATAATGAAATCAAAACGAAATGTGATTGTGTTCTAAATTGGATATGGGAAACACTTCCTGTCTTGAATAGATTCAAACAAATTCGATTGATAGCAGAGCATCCGTTTTAACTCAATCAAACAAATCAAATCCACACGAAGATCAATCAAATCGATGAAAATCCAATGGAAGCTAAACTAGGAAAACGAACTTCCATTTAGTCAAAGCAAAGCTATGTATAGAATGCATACAATGTAACAGAGCCAATCAATGCTGTAAACAAAACTGTTTAAAACCGAATTCAAATCGTTATATAAAACTGGACTATTTACAAAAAACAATTGATATCAAACATACCTGTGTGATAATGAGGCTGCTCAATTATGCCAACTTAGAATTCACGATAGCTATGGCTGATTCCAAATTTTTAAACAAGATGGAGCATGTCGTCCTTTGTTTCTTATCAGTGGGTTGTAGCTTATCCTTTTGAATGGTAAGCAGTGCAACCTGTTCCTCCAAAGATTGAATCTTTGACTAGAGAATCGACACATCACTATAATACCTCTCTAACCATGCATTGCATTGATCACAGGGTGACATAGTAGGTTTAGACAGAGCAGGAGAGGGTTTGGATAAATGACCGGGGGCTTCACAAGGCAACTTAATGCCTGGGTAGTTATGGTCATCCTATAGGCAGGGGGTAGGTTTGACACAAAGTCATACGAGGGTTCGACACACAAACCTTGCGAATAGGGGTATTCACTAGCCAAGAAACACTCCACTTCCGAATCAGAGTCCTCACTCAACATGATAGGGTTTGGCTTGACAGGAGGTTTTGGTTAATTTCTTGCGATCCGCGAAATTAAACGTGCATTGTTCTTCCCTTTGGCATTTGCAGTGAGATTTGCTTTGTGCTTTTTGCTCATATGCTTAACAGTCTCAACACTCTTAGTCACAGTGTGGGGTGAGTCAGTAGGAAGGTCGACCAAGGGTTTAGGTAGGAGGACATTGTAGGGTACTGAGGGTACAACCTTGACCTCGCTCACCACAGGTTTTTCAACCTGTGTATGGTTCAAATCCTTGAAATCATTCCAGGCAATGAAATTTCTCCAACAATATCCGTGTAGACTCAAATGACAAACAACAATAAGCCTAACCAACCCATAATGAAAAAGGCTACTATCAGCCTGATTTCTTTTGTACTTCTTTGACATTTTAAACAGGCTTCTATGCAAATAATAGGGCATATTGAGCTGATAACCCATAAAAACCATAAGAAAACGAAGGTGGTGTAAGAACACCAACCCGTACCGACCTTCGCAAGTGATAAACTGTTTGATTATCATCAATAAATCATGCCAACGATGTTTAAGCATAGTTACTGGCAAACCTTTATCACAGGAGGTGATTTTACGCGACTGGAAGAGAAGTGTCCATGGGACCTCCTCTACTTTGCAATTCTTGGACCATCGTTTTCCAGTGGCAGGCAAACCCGTAGCAAGACTGATAAACTGTTCATCAATTTCCAATTGAATATCCCCGACCTTGGCTTGACAACCATCAAAGGTCAAAACAAATTGTCGAGCTACGCAGAGGTTAAAACCCTCGAATTTTTGTATAAATGGAAGCCACCCATTTTCCTCAAGGTCACTGCGGGCACTGTCAAACATCAACATAGTTTGGCTCCCATTGGGTTCAGCTCGAACGACTGGGGCCATGGTGCGAGCACATGGTAAGGGTTTGGGTCGAATTCACCAACGCACAGGAGCAGAGCTATTCGATCTAACAGTAATGAACGATCAAAGGGGGAAAGCATTAATGTGCGCATGCGAGGGTGGTGGAGTTATTCACCACCATGCATAATAGTTATGGTAAAGTACAACTGAAAAATTCCACGTCTGTTCAAACAATCATAGCATAGTTCAAAAACCATATCATTTGGCAGACCAAAGAATCAAACGGTGAGTGTTATGCCAACGCGCCAAATCGACTATAGTTGTAAAACCATCGACATTCAAGTGAAACCAAACCCAAATGTTACCATGCACCATTGTATAAATCAAAAATTTTAAACCATTGTGCCAATCGATACTCATAAAATTTACAAGCCAAGAGCCATCAAAAGATTATCATAAGGATCACATCATATATAAAAACAAAATAAATCATGACCCCTATGCAATTCAATGACTAGGCAAGTCGTAAAAAATATAAATCTATATGCTCAATGCCTCACAAACTTAATAAAATCAAGTTATGCAATCAATATAAGAATGTCCAAATAGGCATAGTGCGAAAATCCTTTCAGCCACATAACGATAAACCAAAGGTAAGTTCCATAGAAAATATCGATAAAAAGATGAGGACAGTTCAAATAGTAATCGAAATGTGACCTCGAAAGGAGAAGTTTTCACGCTTACAGTCGTGAAAACTTAATGGAAACAAATTTGCAAGTGTCGCAAGAAATGAAAATATTCGTCTATTTGAAAGATGCGACGACAATTTGAATTTCAGAAGACATAGGTGTAGGCAGCTTATAGGACAATAGAAAAATTGAATTGGCTTCCAACAATGGCGACACACTGGTAGAAGAAGTTATCTCTGTCAAAAGAAATAAATTCATATTAGGACAACAAAGAAAATTTCAACTCAAAAACAACAACCAGAAAGTCGTACAAACATCATCATTAATCATTTTTTCGAGCAGTGTTTTAGAAGATGAAAATCAATAACAGTCTTAAGATCAGCAAGTGACGATATTAAAGATAAAATCTTCGATACTGTTGGCATGGTCACTGCTACCAGCAGGCGTCCATAGCCTCGCCAGGGTTTCCATTTAACCCACACTGACATATATATCCTGTCAAGAAGTTCTGGATCAGAATAAAGGACATTAAAGAGGTTTCTCATAGTTTTTATAGATTTTCATGTACCCGACATTGCTTCGCTGCCAGCGGGCCTGTTCAGTACCTCGACGAAGTTGTCTTGGTTCCATGAATGCATTTACCCACTGCCAGCATACCTGTTCCCACAACTCTTATTCATAATTTTATTTTGTTTTTCTTTTGAAGATATATGGCTGAGCGGGGTGACGCTGAAAGTCTTGATATTTTAACATATTTTTCTTTTTGACCTCATCATAATTTTTTAGCACTGTCCTTTATTTAGCTCCAGAAATGTTTTAAAAACAACTTCCTACGACAGGGAGACATCTTTTTGAGTCTTTCCTTTACGGAAAAGGGACAGCGTAAAAATATAATAGATGATCATGACAAACTTTTCTCAGAGATTGAAATCAATAAACTTCTTTCAAACAACAAAATTTTCCAACATAGATATCAGTTTCAAAGATATATCATTGATGTTTGTACAAATATTCAGAAGTTATTTCAGCGAAGAAATTTTTCTTATCGTCTTTGTCTGAATAGCTCAGTGTACAGGTATGTGCATGTTTAAAAACACAAACTGATCAATCAAATCAAAACCAAAATAGAAGGAAAATGCAAAGCAAACAAAAATGAAATATTTACATAATATACAAGGGTAGTTATCAAGCAAAGTATCTCTTCAGGGCTTGTCCATTCACCGGATAGGTGTCAATCTTCCCTTCAAGATTCTGTAATAGAAAGGAACTAGGACCCAACTTTTCAACAATTAAAAATGTCCCAAGCCATAAGTTTTGAAATTTGGTGTGCTCACCCTTTCCTTCGTGTGGTTTGTCCCACTTCCAGACGAGATCGCCTACTTCAAAGTTCCTATCAGAAGCAGAATTAGAATCGAACCAGCTTTTAATCAATTGTTGATGTTGGTCTAATTTACGCTTAGCTTGGGTTCTTACTTCTTCCAACTTCATCAAAGCGTTAATGCGGCTTTCTAAAGGGGGACAATCTTCTTCTTGGACTTTTTTTGATAACTGAAGTGACGGAAGAAGAATGTGAGGCGACATAATGACTTCTCTTCCATAAACGAGAAAAAAGGGGGAGTTACCTATAGCGGCTTTGGGTGTCACCCTATCAGCCCATAGTGTGTTCAGCATTGCATTGTGCCAGTTCTTGTGATTTTCAGCCATGGTTCTCTTGATAATTTTGATCAAGTTCTTGTTGGTTGATTCTGCTAAGCCGTTTCCCTGGGGGTAATAACTAGCAGAATACTTCATCTTTATTCCTTTTTCCAAAGCAAACTCTCTCATCTCAAGAGAAGAAAAGTATGAAGCATTGTCAAAGACTAGACAATCAAGAATACCGAAACGAGTGATAATATTCGAGTTTAGAAAAGTGATTACCTGACTGGTGCTAACAGTTCTTAGCGCAGCAGATTCAGACCATTGAGTAAAGTAGTCAGTGGCTGTCACAATATACTTGTGCTATTGTGAGGACAGAGGGTTAACAAGACCTATGATATCAAGGCCCCATTGCTGGAAAGGAGAATCCACTGAGACAGGTTGCAAGGGAAAGGCTGGTTTTTGTAACCGCCCTAATGCTTTCTGACAGATGATACATTTACGACACAAGGCATGGGCGTTCCTAAAAAGCGTGGGCCAGTAGTAACCGGATCTTAAAACCTTATGAGCAGTGGTGTTTCCTTCGAAGTGACCACCAACTTCTCCTGCATGCAACTCAAGCAAGACTTTTTCTACTTCGTCTTTCTCGAGACAGCGCATCAGTACGCCGTCAAAATTCTGATGAAACAGTATACCGTTAACTAGATGAAAGGAGGCGAACTTTAGTCTCAACTCTCTTCTCTTGGCAGGTTCAAGGTGACGGGGTGATGATCCATGTTTAAGACATAATCTAATATCTTCGTACCAAGGACTTACCAGGTTTTGTGCGCAACAAATCAAACTTTGATCGCATTGTTCTAGGTTTGACGTATCACCATATTTTTGATGTCCTGTTTCCGAATCAACAACCAACTTACACAACCCTTGGCCTCTTACGATCTGAGCTGGGGTGATTTCCAAGTCATACTCCTGCAAGGAGGTGACCCAGTTGGCTCTCTTCTCTCCTAACTCCTTCTGCACTAACAAGTTCCTCACGGCAGGGTAGGGGACAATGACTTTCGTCCTTGACTTCAAAAGATAGGACCGAAAATGTTTAACTTCTTTGAAAACAACATAGGCTTGTCGATCGACCACTGGGTAGTTAAGTTCAACAACTTTGAAAGCAGAGCTCATAAAGGCGATGGGTACTTCTTTGTTCTCGAAATTCTTCTGAGTTAGGACTGCGGCATAGGAACGATCAGAGGCAAAAGTATAGAGTGTAAAATCTTGAGAGAAGTCAGGGCTCATGAGAGACGGAGCATCTATTATGGCCTTGTTTATAACATTAAAAGCTTGATTTTCTGTGGGTCCCCAGTGATATTGAGTGTCTTTCTTAATCAAGTTCTGTAGAGGCCTGACCATTTCGGAGAAGCTGGGGACAAATCTTCTCACGAAGTTAATCTGGCCTAGGAAAGACTACATGGATTTCTTGGATGTAGGTGGGGGAAGTTTAGCGATGACTTGAGTCCTTTCGGGGTCAATAATCATCCCATCACTAGACACAATGAATCCTTGGAGTTTACCCTGTTCTACTGCAAAGATGGACTTTTTGGGGTTCAAGGAGATGCCGTATTTACGACATCGTAGTAGAACTTCTCGTAAGTGAGCTAGATGATCGTCTTTGTTTTTAGAGTAAACGGTCACATAATCTAAGTAGACTACAACGAAGTGATTGATTAAGCCTTGAAAAGCAATGTCCATTTCTCTCTGAAAGGTAGCACCAGTGTTAATCAATCCAAAGGGCATTTTGCGATAAGCATAAGTGCCCCACGGAGTACGGAAGGTAGTTTTTAGTTGGTCTGGCGGAGACATCAGGACTTGGTTGTATCCAGAGAAACCATCCAATAAAGATAGCCTCTCGGAACCAGATACCTGTTGTAGGATCTGTTCCATGGGAGGGACATGATAATTGTCTTTGTCAGATGCTCTATTGAGATTTCGGAAATTGACACAAAGTCGAATTTCCCTGTTTTTCTTCCGAACTGGGACAAGGTTGGACACCCATTGAGTGTGCCTAACAGGAAAAATTATTTTAGCACTTAGGAGTTTATTCAATTATTTTTGAACGGTCGGTTCTAGTTTAGGATGCATTTTCCTCAATTTCTGTTGGAAGGGTAAGGTTTGAGGCTTCATCAGGATGACATGCTGTATGATATTAGGATCGAAAGTTTTAAGATCATCGTATGTCCATGCAAAGACATCCTTGAATTCTTTAAATAATTTAACAAAAGCAGCTCTTTCTTGTCTAGAACATCCCAAGCCTAAGTTGATACACTGAGGATTTTCACTAGTCCCTAAATTGACTTTTTCATAAGACAACGAGGAACTATTAGTTTTACAATTGACCGTATTTTTAAATTTATCTTCAAAATCATAAAACTTTTCTAATCTAACTATGGATTTGGGTATGTAATTTACCATGTTCGACAGTGATTCAGGAGATTTCGGATCAGGTATTACTGTAAAGTCGTGCAAATTGTCATCGTGAGTGCGTTCATCTATCACCGTGCCTTGAAAGGTTTCTTCCATGTGCAGAAAGTTAATGATCTGCTGATCATTGTCAAATACTCTCCAGTTTGTGATATTGTCAGGAACAGATGGTCGAAACAATAGCTCGACTGAGAATGCGTTTGGGGACAAACCCTCTGCAGGAAGAAGTTTAGAGGCTACATTAGCTAGTAGATCTGCTTCAGCATTATTTAATCTAGGAATGAAATTTATATTGAAAGAGGAAAATTTGTTCATTAAACTCCATACCTCAGACTGGTAACTTTTTAGATGCGGGGAAAAACAGTGTATAGAATCTCTTACCTGTCTAACCACTATTTCAGAGTCACCAAATACAACCAGATTTTGAATGTTCATATCCAAGGATTTTCTGAGACCTTGCAGTAAAGACTCATATTCTGCAGTATTGTTAGTACATTCAAATTCTAGTCTACAAGCCAATAAAGTCTTGTTACCTGCCGGATCGATAATGATGCAACCTGCACCAGCTCCTTCTTTAGACTTAGAACCGTCGAAATATAGAGACCAAATTTGGTTTCCATCAGGTGCATGGGACTGTTTCATAGAAGCTATTGGTTGCATATATTCTACGATCTCGGACTGCTGTTCTGGATTGTTGATAGGTGAAACCTCAGCCATGAAATTTCCGAAGAAGATGTACTTCCATTGGACTTTAAGTGAATCAACAGGAGGTGCATATGGTTCATTAGGATCGTTCAAATCTGTAACCATGAAATTTAGGTAGCGCTCACGATTCACTCTGATCTTGTTAGGCTTACCGTTCTCTGGAAGCCATAAGTGAGACCAGTCTGTCGCGAAGTAACCATGTAGCTTCTCTAACCAGTCCCTGCTCAAAAATAGACCATACACTTTTGGAATATCCACAATAATTATATCAATAACCTGATGAACCTTTGGGTTAGATGATAATCTAATCAACACATTTTTTAGTTCGCCTATAACTTTAACATCCATTCGATCAAGTTGTATGATTTTTAAGGTAGATGGTTCCACTTCAGTGTTAATATTTTGGCAGACAGACCAAGGCGTCATAGTAGATGACGCTCCTGAGTCAACCATACAATTATGTACATTTCTGTTGAAAATTTCGAAAGTTAAAATAAAAGGAGGTACATTCTTGCGAGTACTAAGAGTAGTAGCTTGTGGATTTTTACTTGCAATTTCTAATGCTACTTTATCTACATTATTTACATTATTTACATTATTTACAGGAAGGCTTCCTTTATCTTGAGGATTAGGATTATTTTTAGTGGAAGTCTTCTGCAGAACTTTTCTTTGCACAACCTTGTTACCATTTGAATTACCATTCTTTCCATTCTCTGAAATATTTTGCAACATTTTTTGTAACAAAAATGGAAACTTCAACAACTCATAAATATAAATATTAGCCCTTAATTTTTTAAGATCTTCAACAACATCATAATCTAATTTAGGGCTAACATTACTCTGTTTAGTTTCTGCTGATTTAGATGGCTTTAGAGGTGAAGTTGTAGTGTTCTCGGTAGAAGGCTTATTTGTTGTCTTACTCCTAGTGTTATAAGGGTGAACAGTCTCGAAGTTCGCTTGAAAGATACTATCCGAGAAGTGTCCAAAAATGTTTGGAGAAGACTCTTCTTCTTGAACTGTCTCTGGTTCTGCTTCCTCCTGAGAGATCTCGGGAGGCATCAAGTTATCTTGGGCTTCTAGAATTGTTTGAAGAGCACATTGCAAACTTTCTAGATTGAGGCCTTCGGTGGTTGGGTTAGGTCAGTTGGTAGGAAAGGGCTTTCGTAAATGAGGTTTGTAGGGTCCTTTACTCGAAGAAGCTTCTTCAGTTGACCTTTTTAAATCTATAACTTGATTAGACAACTTTTGAACAACTTTGGTTAGGTTTTCCAAATAAGAGTTTTCAGGTTGTGTTTTACTTTGTGTAGGTCTGGGGAGAATTTCAATCTTCTTTTTGGAAGAAGAAACAGTCTGAGTTTTGTTGCTAGAAGAGTCCTTAAGACTAAGTATGTATTTTTCAATCTGGGTAGCCTCTTCGAAGGCTTCTAACAACGTGGCCTTTTTAGACCGTTTAACCCAAATATCTATACTTTGATGTAATGCTTTAGTGTAGTAAGCTATTACAAGACTCTCAGCAGGCATAGAATCTGCAGGGATTCGATTTTTAAGTGTTAAGAATATTTGATTAAAATCTTTAAATTTTTCTTTTAGGTTCATTTTTAATCTTGATAGATCCATGACTAAAACTTCCGGAGGTTTACCATCTCCGAATTTTTCCAAAAAGCATGACTTAAACTTTTCCCAAGACACTATGGTATGGGGCTGTTGGGAAAAGTACCAAGTGGATGCATTACCCTCAAAAGTATAAGGGAACAACCTACAGACATAATCTTCATGTTCAACATTGCAGAGTCTAATGGCTAACATAAATTTTTTGATATGATCTTCAACTATCTGTTTTGAATCAGGGTCAAACTTGGGAATCCATTTCTCTGGGTGTTTGGGTAAAGGGTGCTGGGCTCCATGTACAACTACAACATCCTGGTCCAACCAGGGTCTAGCAGGGTTATTCTGATTTGCCATTGGGGTAGTGGGTGTGGAAGGCTGATAAGGTGAGTTGCCTTCGTCTGACGAGGAATCCCCTCCAGAAGAAGAAGGAGATGAGGGAGGTGGTGAAGGAGGTATCCCAGATCCTCCTCCAGTAGGATTTAAGTTTGGATCTGTAGGATTCACAGTGAGGTTAGTGTCACCTAATTGTTCTCTGATATCAGAGAAGTCTAAAGGTTGACCCCACAGATGGTTTGGTTTCCTAAGACTAGCTAAGGCACTATGTGTTTTAATAAGAGATTGACGAACGATCTCTTGGAAGTCACCACCTGTAGGATTAGGGGTTGCTGGCTCAACTGTGATATGTGGATCGTTGGTTGAAGTAGTTGCTGTTTGAGGGGGAATATTATCGTTTGAACGAATTCTAGTCACTATAGGTGTGCGATTAGGTGGTGGAGGAGTCTTACGACCGCCTCGTGCCATTAATTAAGTTCAGGCCCTCCTTCTAGCGCCATTTGTTGATGGGCGAAATTGACCGTCCGTCAACTGAGAGAGTGGAACCGGTCCGGGGTTGTCTAAATAACCCAAGCCATTTGGAATGGACCACCCTGACGGGCTTAACGACTCCGTTGTCCGTTCTAAGGTCCTATGAAAACCAAAGAGAAAACTAATCTAAACTAACTAATCTAACTATAACTAAATAAACTAAACTAAAACTAAATAAAACAAACTAACTAAAACTAAATAAACACAAACTAATCTACTAATCTAATTAAAACACACTACTAAATAAATTAAACTAAAACTAAATATAAACTACTCTAACTATTCTATATACAAACTACTAATTACTATTACACTAACTCTAATAATTAACTATCTAATTACTAATTGAATTACAACTTATTCACAAATGTACATTATCTACAACTTGCTGATTTGAATAAAACCTGTAAAACTCATTTGCAATCTGTCCTACGACAGAGAAAGGTATTTCTTTTTTGATTTTATAATTTTATAAACAAGAAATAAAACTTACTGAAATTAAACAATCTAATATACTAAAACACATATATATATCTAACTAAACTACTAATAATATACTAAACAAACATATGACTAACTGACCTAGAAACACTCCAAATTTGTCCTGTGTATGATGTCTTCGAAGCTGGTCGGAGGAAGGAAACTCGCACCAGTTGATCCAGAAGCTTTTCGTAAACGATAGGCTGCAATGCTCTTTGAGTTGTTTACAGGACAAACAAGACATACAAAATCATAACAATTATATGATTTATAAATCTCTGCAATAAGGGAAACCTATTATGCAAAAACTTATACTTAATAATTCAACTTATGAAGGAGAGAAATCTGTCATTCACAAACTGAATTAAACAATTGTTATGTCTTTTAAACACTTGGAAGAAATCAGATATGGATTATAGTGATTAAATTATATCATTTGCAAAAAGATTAAGATAGCTAAAGTAGTCATTAACCAAATGCAAATAGATACACAAGAACATGAACAAAATATTGATATTATGAAAAGCTAAA
>ML809797.1:335963-347627 GCA_009831015.1 Picea engelmannii | reverse complement strand
AAAACACAACAAGCTTTATAGGAAAGAATCATATTACTGTATCATATTAAATGTGAAAGAGAGATTACAACCATGGCCTTGATGTCGTAAGGTCCCTTCCAACTGTCCTTCGTTCCCCACACACTTCTTTCTCCAAGTATTCTGAGACCATAGATCTGATAGCTACTCACAATCTATCTTGACAAAGAAAATCTCAAAGCCACTCCAACCAAGCTAATAATTCCAAGCCAAAAAACCTCCAAGCTCACCCAAGCTCAAGCTACACAAAAGCTAACTTTCTCCATGAGAACTCCTCTCCTTTTATAAGCTGAAGAAGATAAGGTGAGGAGTTTAGGATTATCCCACTAAATCATGAAAGCGAGTAAGATCCAAACCATTCGGATGCCACCTCACCATAGAAGCTTCTCCTTCTAGAAGATTCGCGAAAACGCTCATTTTTCCCACGTGCTGGAATGTTCACACCCTAACTATAGAGCAACCTGCAAACTGTTCGCACCCTGGCTATAGTGCAACCTGCAAGAATTGGTCATTCTCGCACCCTGCCTATATAGCAACCTGCGAACATTCCTTTTTATAAGGTTTTTACATAGGAAAAAGCAACTTCCTTTCTCAGGAGAAGTTCTTCTCTCTTCTCTCTTTAGGAACTTAGGCCACTGTGATCCCTCTGAAGGTAACAGATAGGTTTACATCATTAACGATCATAGGGATGACGAAAATAATGTGTAACATGGGGTTAAGCTGCAGGTAAGTATCCAGCTTCTGCACCCATGCTTATGCTGTCATCTTAGCCGCACCATCAAAGTATGGAATCTCTATCTTCCCTGCCCTTTGATCAAACTCAAGCTTCCCCTCTGGTTCATCCTAGGATGGATCCTGAACCTGAGTTGACAATACTGGTCTAGGGACATTTGTCTTTGAACTTTCATATCCAAGTTGTAGTATTCCCTGGTACTCCTGGCTAATTGTTCCACAAAATCTTCAACCTGTTCATGCTTCCCTTGCTCATCTGTGAATGTGGGCATGTATGGTATGGGGTTAGCTTTGCTGCCTAAGTGTTGGCCTAGTGGTTCATACATGAACAATGGCACATATGGCCTATGATTGGTCCTGCTACCCATCTGCCCATGGAACGTGCCACCGCCAAGACTTCCTTCAGATCCTGGTGCTTTCTCCGGGTTATCTCTGACTTACTCATGGGTTCCACCAGACCCTCCAGCCTCCTTATTCCCATACGTATCCAGATATTTTCCTCGATGCTTTACTTGCATCAGAAGGTCAGTTATCCTAGTTTGGTTCTCGTTCATTTTCTGTAGATTCTCATCAACTTTCTTCAAGGTTTCAGAGATTTCGGCCTGTCCCCTTCTGTTGGTTTCCTGATACTCATCCAATTTCCGGACCAATGTGCCTTCTGTGCGGTTCATGTTTTGCTGGAACTTACCAAATTTAGATACTAAGAGAGCCGAGCCCTGAGGCTCATGGTCGTCTCCTGACCCTTCCATTTCTGACTCTGTTTCATTGCTATTTTTCTTCCTCCGACCCATAACAATTCCCCTGTACTTCTACATGCACCGATCTATCCACAGGTTTGGAGGATCAAGGATCTGATACCACTGTAATGATCCCAAGACAAATTATTTCTTGGAATCACTAACTACTACTAATTTATTGAGTTATTAAGTGCATACAAGATTCATCAACACATGGAGATCACAATATATTCAAGATGTAGAAGCGCAAGCAAAGATCTGACCTTTTTATTATGAGAAATGTAAGATCAATACAATAGATGGCCAATCTGGAATAAACCTCAGATGGTTGTATAAGCAATAGATATGAGCTGCTACAAAATGCTCCGGCTAATACAAAAGATGCCTCCAAAGGCTGAATAAGAAATGAAGATCAATACAAGTAGATCTGAATGCAAAACTCTCCAGTTGAAGAATGCCATCCTCCAATAGAAGGCTGAAACCGTCAATAACTCAGCCCTGCTGCCAAAAGTGTCCAATCACCCTAAGAAATATGACAACTGATAGATCGGGTGATGGTAAGAACAACCCAGGTGCCCGAATCTCCAATATCCCTCTCTATCTCTATAGATTTGAAATCCTCCACTGAATGGTGTGCCCCACTGGATGACTGAAATCCTAGCTGGTTCAACCTTGATGAAGGAGGCCTCCAAATGCTCTGAAAATATCCAAGAATATAGATCGAGCTATGAGAATCCCATGGGAGAAGTTTCAGATTCATATCTCAAGCAGATCTCCCTAGATCTGAGTTTTACTGAATCACATGACGTCCCCTATGGCTCCAAGACGTCCCAATCTGCAGAAAAATGTAGAATGATGATAACCTTCCATAAAATACCTCAAACTGATGGTCCTGCCCCTACAAACAAAACCCAACTGTCGGAATGGCCCCAGGCCCTCAGGCTAAGCTGGATCGAACCTCCCTCTAGATGATGGTGCACCCTTGCTGGAAACATAAGAACAATACCGCCTGCTACCTTCTGAAGCACGAGATGGAGATGGGCTGAGACTAGAATGGTGTGGAGGAGTCTTTCATCCCCGAGACCAAGCTGCGGAACAAGGTGAGTGGATATTTCACCACTGAGTTTCTCACAAGGGTTTCTACAACAAAACCCCCAAACTGAATTCTCAAGAGCAATAGCAAATGATAATCCAAAACCATAATGAGTAATAGGTGCACCCCAGCCTCTTACTTATACTTTTCCTTCTAATTCTTTATTGAGTTAGGTTAACTCCTAGGGTTAATCTTCTATTCTTCTGTTGAGTTATCTTTTACTCCTTTATCCTTTTCCTTTCTTAAGTCAACTTAAAAATATAACTTATAACTTCTTGAATTTTCCCCCCTTAGTGTGAGACTATGACCTAGTGGGGGTTCCCAGGCCACTGAGTCTCCTCATCACCTCTCTAAGAGGTGGGGGACATTACATCGGCAAGCTAACATCAACCTACATCATAAACAAATCAGGTTAGAACATGTCCACATCATATCATCTAATCAAATGTACTAATATCATAGTAAATCAATCAAACCCCAATAGCACACTCCCTGACTCAATCCAGAGTCCAAGGGGTTCCATCGATGCCTCTACATCCTCAAGGTCCAAAACCATGCACACTCGGACAAACCGAGTCAATAGCACCTGCCTATGTCAATGTAGTAAAACAACATGTCATCTACCCATGATGCATCACAATCAAAGAAAAATGTTTTAATATCATAATAATATGGATCACTTGTGAGCAAGTGTCCTCAAAAATAAGTTCGCTTAGTGCGTCAGAGTGGGATGTTACATACACCCCCTCTTGGTCTAAACTTCATCAAGCATTGCCAGTTTCTGTATTGTGCATGGGTTGAATGCCTTCAGGCATTGGGTTCGTGCACTTAGAGGTTTTATTCCTTATTGTTTGGATGTTGCGTCGGGATGGGGATGTTGTCCCTTAGCTTGTATGCGTGATCGTGCTGTGTCGGGTGGGTAGTCGTTCCTCCTTGTTGTTCTACGCTTGATTCACCCAGTTTCCCTTGTGTTAGTGAGTGGATTCATCGTTTCTTGTTTTCCTAGATTGCATGCATGCATTCAACATCAGTGGTGTGGTTAACTGTCGTTGTCGTCGCCTTTCTTACAAAACACAAAAAAAATAAAAATAAAAATTGCACTGTTGTTTGCTTGTAGTGGTAACGAAGAGGGGTTTTTACATATGGTATCGGAGTGGGTTCAACCCTGCGACTGTGGATCTCTAGGATTTCCACTGCAGTAAACCCATGAGTATTAACCCTTACGTTAAGTAAAAACCTTAACGTGTCCTCGTGGAGATCGCATTTAGAGGGCGCCCCTAAGGGTCCACAACGCGCAATAGCTAGTACCATTAGCATCCTCTAAGATCTTGAGAGATATGAGTTCTAGCGTCCATGAGTGTCACAAATGGTGGTGTCATCGAATCATAGTTGTAGAGAAAGGCATGTGATTCACACTTTGCGTTTACGACCTCCAGCATGAAGGTCCACATGGTGGTATTTCGACTGAAGGGGAGCGCTCTTTTATGTAAGAAGATGCTCTTGCCCCTTTTGAACATGGCCATCGGCGATGTGTCATGGGAACTGTTCGAGGGATGGTTCCAAAAGTGGTATGTTTCTAAGGAATTCGTTGAGCATCAACTCAACGAGTTCAATGCCTTGTGACGAGGTAGCTGCACGGTGCCTGAGTACCAGGCCCATTTTGGAGCTGCTTCGATATGCTCTGCACCAAGTTACCCATAAATTTAAGGTCAAGAAGTTTGAGTTTGGCCTTATTGTTAGAATTCATCTTCTACTTCAGGTACCAGGAGTACTGGACCAAAGAAGGGGTGTTGGACATGTGGAGAGCCACACTACCAACGCGACTACCCAGTGGAGAGGACTAGAGCATCTAGATCAGCTGGACCCACTACTGTGGGAGATATGGGAAAGGACCATCGGATTTATGTACTGGTGAATAACCAATAGGAAGAGCACCAGTCAACTGTGCTCGATACGTTGAGTACCATCGCTGACTAGACCCTTAGTATTTTGATAGATCCTGGTGCTACCGAGAGTTTCATTTCGGGTGCAGTGCTAAAAAGGATTAAGGTAAAGGAAATCAAACAGGATGATTTTATCTTCGTAGAGATGGCTTCGGGAGCCAAACAAAAGGTTGGAGGAAAGGTTACAGGATGTAGCCTTAACCTAGGATATTTTGTCACCAGGTCCAACCTGTACATCATGATCTTAGGATCTTATGACGTTGTGATCGGTATGGACTGGTTGGAATCACATGAGGCGATACTCAACTGCAATACAAAATGATTGAGCTTGGTCGATGATGAGGGATAGCGACGTGTGATTGTAGGATGGAACCAGGGAGTTTCCCTGAGGTTCATCTCTTCCTTGCAACTATGGAAGAGCATGCGCAAGGGGTGAAAGCTTTATGCGATCCTTGCGTTAAATGAGAAGGGAGTAGCAGAAGGTCTAGAACACCTTCCAGTGGTGAGAGAGTTTGCAGACGTATTTTTGGAGGAGTTACCTAGGATGCCACCAGAGAGGGAATTGGAGTTTACTATAGACCTAAAACCTGGAACTGAACCGATAGCTAGAACGCCTTATTGGATGTCAACCCCGGAGTTACAGGAGTTGAGAATGCAACTGAAAGAATTGCTAGACCTGGGACTAATACGTTCAAGTGTGTCACCGTGGGGTGATCCTATTATTTTCATACGAAATAAGGATGGGTCATGGAGGCTCTGCATTGAATACCGTCAATTGAACAAGGCAACGTTCAAGAATCAACATATGTTTCCAAAGATTGATGATCTGTTCGATAAAATGAAGGGCGCGATGGTGTTCTCAAAGATCGACTTGTGATCAGGATACCACCAGTTGCATATTAAGGAAGATGACATCCCTAAGACCTCCTTTAAGACAAGGTTTGGACATTACGAGTTTACTATTTTACCATTTGGACTGACAAATGCCCCAGGGGTATTTATGAGTTTGATGAACGAGGTGTTCCACGAGTACTTGGACAAGTTCGTCCAAGTATTCATTGAGAATATTTTGATTTACTGTTGGATGATAGAGGATCATGATGAGCACTTACGCTTGGTACTATAGTGTTTGCGAGAGCACAAATTGTATGGGAAGTTGTCCAAATTCTCTTTTTATCAATCGAAGATTCACTACTTAGGGCATGTCATCTCCAACGAAGGCATCGTTGTGGATCCAACAAAGGTCAAGGCTAGTATGGAATGGCCTGTGCTGACGAATGTCCCAGAAGTGCATAGATTCATGGATTTAGTAGGATACTATCGACGGTTCGTCGAGGGATTTTCGAAGACAACAAATCCGATCACGAAATTGCAGAAGAAAAAAAAGAAGTTTGTTTGGACCGAGAAATGCACAGAATCATTTTAGAGACTCAAGGATTTTTTGACAACAACACCAATACTAAAGGTCCCTGACATGGACATGGACTTCTTGGTCTGCACTGATGCATCCAAGGAAGGCTTAGGCGGAGTCTTGATGCAAGATGGATGAGTGATCGCCTGCATCCCGAGGAAAATGAGAAGGCATGAGGCCAACTATGCGACGCACGATCTGGACTTGTTGTCCATTGAATAGGCCTTGAAGGTTAGGAGACAATACCTTGTTGGATGAAAATTTGAACTAAAGACAAACAATTGTGGACTACCACACATCTGTACGCAAGTGACCTGAACGCGCGACAATGACATTGGTCAGAATTGCCTAGCGAGTACGACTTCGAGATTACTTACATAAGAGGGGCAGTGAACCGAGTGGGATATGCATTGAGTTGGAGACCACACATATTTTCGGTGTTTCCTCTTCAGACGAATATACGTGAAAAGATTCTAACTTTACAATGTGACGATGACTGGTACAAGAGGTTGAGGGTTTTATCGGACAAAACAAAATGATGGTACCAAGATTTGAAGGATTTACGTTTGACGACAATGAATTATTGAGGTTTAAGAATAGGATTTACATACCACCGAACGACGAGTTGAGGAGCTTGATCCTAAACAAGGCTCATAGAGCAGTGTGCATGGCTCACCCGGGAGTCACGAAGATGAGGGCAGACCGTAAACTCTTATTCTTCTGGAAGGGAATGAAGGCAGACATAGTCAACTAGGTGACCAGATGTCTAGAATGCCAGTAGGTAAAGGTTGAACATGGACACCCAACAAGATTAAGACGGCCACACACTATTCCAGAATCGAAATGGGAGGTTATTTCGATGGATTTTATTGTTGTATTGCCACTGATGACAAGGAGACATGACTTGATTTTCTTAGTAGTAGACACTCTCACGAAGAGTTCTCACTTTATTTCTGTGTGTACGACGTATCAGGCACCTGACATAGCTAGAGTTTTCATCGGTGAGATTGTGAGGTTGCATGGTGTTCCTAAGAGAATTATATCCGATCGAGGATCGATGTTTACTGGACGATTTTGGATGAACTTCCAAGAGGCCTTTGGAACCCAACTTAACTTTAGTACGACATATCACCCAAAGATTGATGGGCAGACCGAACGAATGAACCAGAACTTGGAGGACATGTTGCACATGTATGTGATGGACCAACAAAAGTGTTGGGAAGAATGCTTTCCATTGGTGGAATTCACTTATAACAAGAGTTTCCAAAGCACCATTAATATGGCGCCCTTCGAGTTTCTTTATGGGCGACTGTGTCAGACACCTTTGAGTTGGGATCAGCTTGAGGATAGGGACTCGGTGGGACCGAAAATGATCCAAGAAATGGTAGTTTAAATGCCAGCTATAAGACAAAGGATCCAAGAAGTGCAGGATGGGCAGAAGTGTTATGTCGATACGCGTCATGTCGACCATAGTTATGATGTGGAGATCGAGTATTCTTGTGGTTGAAACCACATAAGAGTTTGATCCATTTGGAAAAAGGTGCTAAAATATCTCCTAGGTTCATGGTAATCTACAAGATTTTGGAAAGGAGAGGTCCATGGCCTATTGACTAGCCTTGCGTGATTCTTGAGGTGTTTTGCACGATGTATTTCACGTCTCTATTTGAGACATTTTGTTTAGTGATCCTACACATGTTTGAATTGATCACCTGGTGGGTGTTGGATGAGGGGGCACTCACTGCTGAGCCGATCTTCATCTTGGATCACCGCATTCGACAACTAAAACATTGAATGGTGGACCAAGTCAAGGTCTAGTGGGTCAACTATAGTCTGCACTCGGTGACCTGGGAGGACGCATATGATATGCGCCAACAGTTTCCATTTTGTTTGATAGGTAGACTTATGATACTCTGATACACATTATTTCAGAACTTATGCTGTGAAACTTCGGGACAAAGTTTAGACCAAGAGGGGATGTATTTAACATCCCTCTGTTATTCATTGAGCGAACTTATTCTTTGAGGACACTTGCTCACAAGTGATCCATATTATTATGCTATTAAAACATTGATTTTTATTATGAGGAGTTATGGGTTGATGACATGTTGTTTTACTGCATTGACATAGATAGATTCTATTGATTCGGTTTTACTGAGTGTGAAGGATTTTGGACCTCGAGGATGCAAAGGCATCGATGGAACCCCTTAGACTCCGGATCGAGTCGGGGAGTGAAGCATTGGGGTTTGATTGTTTTATATGTGATATTAGTGCATCTGATTAGATGATATGATTATGGATATATTGCTGACATGATTCATTGATGATGTAGGCTGACTATAGCTTTCTGACTAGAATCACATGTGGAGTAGAGGGGTCACGCATGACTACTAGAGATGTTGAGGGAGAGGTGTGGACAACAGCCCTGCCATAGCCTACTAGCACTCCCGCCATGGCTCAAACTGTAGGTTAACGTTTACCTAGTTCGAGAGGACCCACGATGCCGTGAGGACAGACTGCGACAATTGCTCACGATGATTATAAGTGGAGCGGAATAAGGTGGGGGCCTTATTCCTTAAAGGCCCTTATTCTCCGACAAGTTCACCAAGTGGAGTATTGACTCCAGGGGTTTTTGATGTCTACCAAGTCAATCAAGAGGCGAGTGGAACCCTTGGAGCATGTGGTGCATCCTAAAGGGCACGTCGTGCAAGGGAACAAAAGAGGCGAGTGACACCCTTGGAGCACGTGGTGCGTCCTGAATGGCATGTCACACAAGGGAACAGATGAGGGGAGTGGCACCCTTGGAGCACCTAGTGCGTCCTGAAGGGAACGCCACGCTGTTAATGATAAATGAATGAACGTAGATGACCTTGGGACGAATAACGTGATAAGAATTTTTAAAACAATTTCCCTAATAAAATTTCGTCCAGCACAAAAATTTAAGGTCTAGGTCTAAATTATGCTAGTGGTAATGTTTTAACTTAAAAAAAAATTAAAAAAAAAATAATAAATATATATATATATATATATATATATATATATATATACAAAATAAAAATAAAAACAACATAAATAATAATTATACTCTTCGTTAAATATTTTAACAAGAAGTGGGTAAGCAATTAAAATGATTCATAAAAATCTGTTATGGTAAAATTTAAAAATAAGGGGAAATAATTGTTTTATTATTTTATGATAATTTAAAATTATTAACTAAAAAGGGAAAAAGGAAAAAGGGGGTTAATTTCTACACCTACCAATTTGAATCCTAAATAAAAAGGGGAAAGAGGGAAATCTAAAATATTTAGGAAACTAGGAAAATAAGGAAACATAAGAGGAAAAGGGAAACACAAGGGAAAAAACAGACTGAGTTTGTTGTTTTAAATGACCACATTTTTTCTTTCAATGAGATAGATATTGCCGTTTAAAATGACCACATTTTTTCTTTCAAATGAGGCAAAGATTTGTCATTTAAAATGCCCACGTTTTTGCTTTCAAATGAGTCTAAGTTTTCTGTTTAAAATTCCCATGTTTTTTCTTTCAGATGCGACTGAGTTTGTTGTTTTAAATGTCCAGGTTTTTTATTTCAAATGAGATAGAGATTGCCGTTTAAACTGCCCACGTTTTTGCTTTCAAATGAGATAGAGATTTGCCGTTTAAAATGCCCACATTTTTCCTTTCCAATGATATTGAATTTTCCGTTTAAAATTCCCACATTTTTTTATTTCAAATGAGATAGAGATTTCCATTTAAAATGCCCACGTTTTTGCTTGCAAATGAGACTGAGTTTGCTATTCTAAACGCCCACGTTTTTTTTTCCAAATGAGACTGAGATTGTCATTTAAATGCCCACATTTTTGGTTTCAAACGATGGACTGAGTTGTTGTTAAATACCCATGAATTGCCATTAATTGGTAGCATGTGCTTGCTAAGGTATGGCACATCGATTCACCATTAACTGGGACTATGTTTTGCTGCTGGTGTGACCATGTTTTGCCCCTTTAAATGGTTGAATGTGGCTGCTGGATTGGACACCATTTTGCCTGCGTTTTACTCTTAACTACCATCTTAATTGCAATGATAAAAGCTATATTATTTCCTTATTAATTGCCATGTTATTTTCTACCGTGAGTTAATGATCAACATATTCCTAGTTTTTGATTAATTGCCGCAACAAGTTAAATGGTTAAACAGTATGAAATCACCTTGTTATTGAGCTATTAATTGTTATGTTAACAGTCATGTAATTGCCTTGTTACTGTTATATTCATTGCTATGTTAATGAACATGTTAATCGCCTTGTTATTGCTAATTTAATCGTTACATAACTACTATGTTAGTTGCCTTCTTATATTGCGACAACGATGTTAGTAGTTAGCAGTTTCCTTCTCAATGATAATAGACAACTAGTATTATTGGTTCGGTCAATATAGCTAGACTACATGTTGAGATTAAATTGTTCATAGGTGTTATAATAGTAGCATCCTACATTAAGCTTGTTAATATTGTTATTCAAGTTAATGGATAGTTGGATGGATATTTTGTATTAATGTAGATTTTCCCAATTAGGTTGTATTAATGATTAAAATAAGATTGGTGAGTAAAGACTAGATTTCCAATTTTAGACTAGCTAAATTGATTATAATGGAGGTTAGATGGTATTTATAATTATAGTTTAAGTATTGGTTACTTAGACTTGCAAGATTGATTGTATTAACGTTAAATTAGCGGGTGGATTATTGACTAATTGTAACTTTGATGTGCCCCATTTAGAATGGAGCACATGTTAAAATAGATTGTATTCATTGAATTGTTTAGACTGGGTGATTGGTTGGGTTGGGGATGAAGTCATGTATTGGCTTCTGTCATCCCTTTTCTTTTTCCTCTGGCATTTCATCGATCTGTTGTTGGGGTATGGGTGTGGTGTTTCTTATCGGTGTTCGGTTCCTAGCGCATCAATTTTTCTAGAGTCCTCAGTCTAGATAGCTTATGTTGCGCCAATGTTATTGTGTTAAGGTCCTAACCCGCACATAGGTAGATCAATGTATTCAGATGTAATAAAGGTCAATATTAATAAGACCTTTCAATAAAATAGAATAAGGCGGATGTAAGAAGAGCTAATAGAAGCTTCCACTTCTAGAAGGATCTTCCTCTAGATGATTCTCTTAATAGACATATTTAGTATAAATAAGGGTCGAGGGTATGAAAACCCTAGTTTGGATATTATTGTAACAGAGCACTGCTCGACTGGAGGTTGCCCCCTCAAAGAGGCCTGTGAACATTGATATCTGATTAAAAGTGATATTTCTGTTGCTATTTCGTATATCATTTCTGTGTATTGTGAAGATTATGATGGATATTTTACTGTTATTCTGTCATTTCTAGCATTTCATTTCTGTTCTGCATATTTTATATATTTGGTATCTTGCAAGTGGTATCAGAGCACTTTCCTTGGCAGAAATTGTGGGTATTTTTTTTTCCAGGGTAGAGACGTATTCCGACGTCTTTAAGCCACAAAGATCTGTCGTTACGCGCATAAACCCGCGGTTGAGGGATTCATACACGCAGGAAATACAAGCGGTTCTTAAGTGCACGTCTGTTGGCCACCCTTGTAACCCCTGTTGGTACCCCTTCGAGTGGTAGCGCATCAGACAACACCTGTGTACGGACCGACCTAGATTTCCTGAAGCCCTCTGTAGATAAACCTATCGGCCGCCGGACTGCTATAGTGTC
>ML809797.1:319624-329783 GCA_009831015.1 Picea engelmannii | reverse complement strand
TTGCCCCCTCGAAGAGGCCTGTGAACATTGCTATCTGATTCAAAGTGCTATTTCTGTTGCTATTTTGTATATCATTTCTGTGTATTGTGAAGATTATGCTGGATATTTTACTGTTATTCTGTCATTTCTAGCATTTCATTTCTATTCTGCATATTTTATATATTTGGTATCTTGCATATTGACACGTTTATGACCTAGGAACGACATGATTCCTGATGACAGGATCATGGCATGCACTATGGGATAGTGACGAGAGAAAACTTGGATGCAGTCGGTGCGTTCTATGTGAGTGTTGTCAAGCATTGCTAGTTTCTTTATGGCGCATGGGTTGAATGCCTTCAGGCAATGGGTTTGTGTGCCTAGAGGTTTTAGTCCTTGTTGTTTGGATGTTGTGTCGGGATGGGGATATTGTCCCTTAGCTTGTAGGCGTGGTCGTGTTGTGTCGGGCGGGTAGTCGTTCTTCATTGTTGTTCTATTATTGATTCACCCGGTTTCCCTTGTGTTAGTGAGTGGATTTATCGTTACCTATTTTCCTAGAATGCGTGCCTTCGTTCGTCGTCAGTGGTGTGGTTAACTGTTGTTGTCGTCGTCTTTCTTCCAAAACACAAAAAAAAAATAAAAAAATTGCACTGTTGTTTTCTTGTAGTCGTAACGAAGAGGGGTCATTACATTTGACATCAATGACAATAATTCCAATACTACAGTTGGGTCAATAATTGAAATTAGTTTCCCAATTTAACATTAAAACAAACACATTTTTGAGAATTAAAAAATAGAGGAAAAAAATCATTTAAAACATGGTATTTTATGTGTTGCTAATTGAAATCTATATTTCACCCTAAACATTTCTTGAAATACCATAAAGTGTTTAAACTAGCATTAAAATTTGTTTTACAAAACATTTTTTAACAACATTTAAATATCATTAAACTATGTTTATAACATATTGTTTAAATATAGTTAAATGTCACTAATCTATATTTAAAAAATAATTCAAAATGTTGTTAAATATGATTTCAAGTAAAATATTAAAATATCACCTAATATAGTTCATGTAGTGATGTTAGATGCTTAGAAATAACATTTTCCAAAATGTTTAAATTATGTTTTAGTGACTTAATTAAGAGTACCATAATAATAAAAAATAAAAATCATGAAAAAATATGTTTAAGGTGTTAGATTGTAAAACTAATGATTAGTCTTAAAATAAATGTATTTATAAATGCATTTTCTTATTAACATAAACATTTTCATAAATATGTCAATTGGGTCTAGCTAGTTTAGTTGTGGAATGAAGTGTTATCCTCCGTACCCAAATTATATTCCTATTCTTGTTAATGACATGTTGATCTCACTATGAGTAAAATTGTTGAAATTAATTCCAACCATGTTGATTTCACATTATTCAATGAAGAATCTGGAGTTTACCTTGGGTACGGTCCTTGAAATGAGGGGAATAACAAATACCTAGGAATTTTCGTGAAGAGTTTCTACCTAAAAAAATTGAAAAGAAAAAACATTTCCACAAAGATATTTATTTGATGTATTGCTTCTAAATTTTTTTTTTTTATAAATTGGTATTTTTATCAACACATAAATTTTCATATAAACATTTGTTTTAGAGAGACAATCAATAACTTTACAAATCTATAAACCACTTTTATATCATCTTTAAAAGACATAACAATGAAATTTATATCTCATGAACACTTTGTACATATTTCTTCTAAATCTCTATCTCTTTCTCTAACAATTATCTTAACACATATTCAAACTAGGGATTTCAATCCTTCCCTAGTTTCTTTTATATCATCTTTAAAAGACATAACAATGAAATTTATATCTCATGAACACTTTGTACATATTTCTTCTAAATCTCTATCTCTTTCTCTAACAATTATCTTAACACATATTCAAACTAGGGATTTCAATCCTTCCAAATTGTCATTTAAAATAAAAATATTTACTTGGTTAATTAATTAAAAATGTGTATTGGGTTGAATAAACAATCATATTTTCCATGTATCTAATATATTTATCTATTTACAGTATCAATTTCTTTGAGTTTCCTCCATCATAACAAACACATACATACACCAACCATGTATTTATCTGAAAAGATAATAAACAACTACATATAATACAAACCATTTACATAGACATGGAAAATACTTTCTACAAATTTGCACCACATAATTGAGTAAAATGATATTTAAGAATAAAAAAAATTTAACAATATTATAACTAATTATTCATAATGAAAATTTAATTTCCTACTTTGACATGATTACCATTATGATACTTAAACCAAAATAGTTAGCCCCCACTTTAAAATATTGCACACCTTACATGGATGCTATCCTCATTTATGATTTTCTCTCTTTCATTCATTATAAAAAAAATAACAAAATAATCAAATCAAATAATGGCCCTATGGTATCATAATCATTCTTTTATATTGAATGCTTGTAATTCATAAACTTAGACATGGTTTATTTTCCTCTATATGCCAATGCCAATACTTTTTAATGTACATGAAACTATTAATTATTAATGATGAAGAAAATCTAAGTTATATATCTATGTCATATTTTTAAATATCTTGCTGTGTGGATTTATTGTGTATTCAATATTCATGGTGATTATATTTGTAGGTCTATTCAGGTTCTTAAAAGAGAGATATTAATATGGAAAAAATAAGGCTAACTTTCATTAAACAAGATTTCATCAGATCTAATACATCAAAACTGGAGTAGGCTCTGTTTCATTAACATCACTAAAAAGGTCTTTTACATCAACCATTCGAGCCTTAAAAATTAAATCAATTTTAAAAGGGTGGATCTACAAGGAAGAGAAAGAGAGGATAAGCCTAGTACCCATTAAAACGTTTATGAGATAAGTCTTAAATGTGGTGTGAAATGGATAGAACTCAGTTCAACAATTTCAAAACACAGGAAATTCTGGATGAAGTGCATCAACAAAAGAGGTCTTATCCTCTAGTAGTGTGAGGGTGATTCTCAGTGCTAACACTGCCTAGCCAAAGTTCCAAGTCTTTATAGTAGGATTATCCAGAATCATTGTGAGATAAATTAGAGTTCCCCTTTGAATCACTCAACATACATTAAGACAAATTAGATTTCCCCCTTCAACTCACTTGACATACCTTAAGAAACTTACAATAAAACCCACTAGGAACTAAATTTTAGTCTTAGAGCTTCACGACATCATCTTCTTCTCCTTAGTAGAGTTTTCTTTAAAAACCATGTGATATTGTAAAATGTGACTTGAATACCTATAATTGATTATGTTGTGTCTTTGAACGAATATGTCAACCAATTATTACCAAGTCTATGTTTATTCCTCTTTTGCAAAGCCTCCTATTCCTTAGATAAAACATACATACCAAGTCTATGTTTATTCCACTTTTGCAAAGCCCCTAGGTTCAACACATATTTTTTTTATTACCAATCACATGAACAACACCCATTATGTATATAAAACTTAGAAAAAAAATATCAAATTATTAAAAAATCATAAAAATATAAATACATATTACTAAAACTAAGTTTGAAAATAAAATTGAAGGAGATGTTGGACTTAGGACTTATACGTTTGAGCGTATCACTGTGGGGTGTACCAATAATTGTTTTTAGAAAGAAGGATGGGTTGTCCAGACTTTGTATTGTCTACAGTCAATTGAACAAAGCTATGATCAAGATCCCGTATCTATTGCCAAGAATAAATGATTTATTTGATCATATGAAGGGAGAAACAATGTTTTCAAATATTGAATTGAGATTGGGATATCATCAATTATAGATTAAGGAGGAAGATATCCCTAAGACCACATTTTAGACGTGATTCAAACACTACGAGTTTACTGTTTTACTGCTTAGACCGATGAATGAATCAAGAGTATTCATGAGTTTGATGAATTGGGTGTTCTGTGAATACTTAGATAATTTTTTTCAATTATTTATTGATGACACACTGATTTATTCTCGAACAAAAGAAGAGCATGACAAAGAATTGAGATTGGTTCTACAGTGTCTAAGAGAAAACAAATTGTATGGGAAGCTATCGAAATGTTCTTTTTACCAATCAAAGATTCATTATCTGGGACATATCATATCTAGAGAAGGTATCATTGTGGATCCAATGAAAGTAGAGGCTATTATGGAATGGCCAATTTCGACGAACGTAAAAGAAGTATGTATCTTTATGGTTTTAGCAGGATATTACTGACGATTCATCAAAGGTTTTTCGAAGATCGAAAATCTGATCACAAAACTACAAAAGAAAAACAAGAAGTTTGTTTGGAAAGAGAAATGCATAGAATCATTTCAAAATATTAATGGGTTTTTGATGATAGTGAAAATACTGAATGGTCCCGACATGGACAAGGAATTATTGGTATGCACAGATGAATCCAAGGAAGTTTTAGAAATATTTTTAATGCAAGACGATTGAGTGAACACTCACTTTTCAAGTAAATTGAGAAAGAATGAGGATAATTACGCAACACATGACTTGGAGTTGTTAGCAATTGTATATGCCCTGAGAGTATAGAGACATTATCTGACTAGATGAAAATTTGAATTAAATACAGATCATTGTGGATTGCAATATATATTTACAGAGAGTGTCTTGAACATGCGACAGAGGCGTTGATCAAAATTAATTAGCGAATACGAATTTGAGATTACTTACATTAAAGGAGTGATAAATAGAGTAGAAGATGCATTGATTCAGAGACCACGTATATGCTCAATAAAACCTATTAAGATGAATTTGTGAGAAAATGTTCTAGCTCTACATTTTGATGATGATTGGTACAAGGAAGTTAAGGCTAATACCAGACAAGATACTATGATGGTACCGAAATTTGAAGGTTATTCATTGGACAAAGACGAATTGTTGAGATATAACGACATAATTTATGTACCACCTAACAATGAATTAAGAATTTTGATTCTAAATGAAGCTCATCAAGCAAATTAAATGGCTCATCCAGGAGTCAAGAAGATGAAGGCATACCTTAAGCCTTTATTCTTCTAGAAAGGAATGAAAGAGGAAATAGTTAGTTACTGGCGATATGTCTAGAATGTGGGCAAGTGAAGACTGAACATAGAAATCCAACAAGATTGTTACATCCACACGCTATTCCTGAATCAAAATGGGAGGTCATTTCGATGGATTTTGTCGTTGCATTTCCACTGACGACAAGGAGACACAATTTGATTTTTGTGGTTGTTGACACTCTGACAAAGAGTGCACACTTTATTCCAGTACGTATGACGTATGAGGCAGAATACATAGCTAGAGTATTTGTCAATGATTTTGTGATATTACATGGTGTACCAAGAAGGATCATATCCGATCGAGGATATCTGTATAAATTGATTGAAGTTTCGGTCAGTATTTCATTGGATTTATTTGAAGGTATTTGCACCACCGAATTTAAAGTTTTTGTTGTCACTGTAAATTAAATTACAATTCCGATTGAGTTTATATGGTAGTTGAAGTTTTTGAATATGATTATGGAATTGTGAATTGTTGCTTAAGTGAGGATTGATCTTCCTTAAGATCTCTATTTCTCTAGTGGCTTCTGGAAACCAATAAATTGGATCCGATGTCAATTTATTTGTATTAGTTTTGTGTTTTCATTGAAAAATGTACTTTGAGGTTCAAAATTTAAATATATGGGGTCACTACAAACTATACAACGATCCAAATTTCTAGGAGCGCACTTTCATTGTGTATTATTTCTAATTCCAAAGTGTGATTATTGTGATCATTGATTACATAATGTATTTATAAGAATTAAAGTTATAATTCCTCTGTTATATAATTCTCATAATCAAGTTTAATAATATCATTCTCTCCCTTACTCCTATGAGTAGTTGTACAAAAATAACAAGAATTGTGTGTTTTCTAAAGCCTAGATCCACTGCATATTTCACTAGCCTCTCGATTAAATTAAATTTTAGTTGACCTATAGATGGTTGTAGCGAACCCAAACTCCATCCAATATTTCTGGTGTTGAAGCGATATCGTAGGATATCATTTACTTCTGTTCTTCACACAATTTTTTGTTTGGTTTAGGCTTTAATTGTATCTCCTTGAACACTGATAGACCTTTGCTAGATTTGAGTAAGTTTTTCCAAAGTGAATGAGTTTTGTGAATGGTCATTTTAGTTACCATTCTCCAATCTTTCCCTACCTACGTGTCTCGATTTACCTTATTCGCCAAGCACCCCTTTTTTAAAGTTATATATATATATATATGAAATTTTGTGTGTCATGTAATGTTGTAAATCCTTTGAAATCAATGACAATAATTCCAACACTACAGTTGAATCAATAATTGAAATCATTTTCCAAATTTAACATTAAAACAAACACATTTTTGAGAATTTAAAAATAGAGGGAAAAATCATTTAAAACATGGTATTTTATGTGTTACTAATTGAAATCTATATTTCACCCTAAACATTTCTTGAAATACCACACAGTGTTTAAACTAGCATTAAACTTTGTTTTACAAAACATTTTTTAACAACATTTAAATATCATTAAACTATGTTTATAACATATTGTTTAAGTATAGTTAAATTTCACTAATCTATATTTAAAAAATAATTAAAAATGTTGTTAAATATGATTTCAAGTAAAATATTAAAATATCACCTAATATAGTTCATGTAGTGATGTTGGATGCCTAGAAATAACATTTTCCAAAATGTTTAAATTATGTGTTAGTGACTTAATTAAGAGTAACATAATAATAAAAAAATAAAAATCATGAAAAAATATGTTTAAGGTGTTAGATTGCAAAACTAATGATTAGACTTAAAATAAATGTATTTATGAAATTGTGTTTTCTTATTAACATAAACATTTTCATAAAGATGTCAATTGGGTCTAGCTCGTTTATTTGTGGAATGAAGTGTTATCCTCCCCACCCAAATTCTATTCCTATTCTTGTTAATGACATGTTGATCTCACTATGAGTATAATTGTTGAAATGAATTCCAGACATGTTGTTGATTTGACATTAATCAATGAAGAATCCAAAGTTTAACTTGGATACCATCCTTGAAATGAGGGGAATAACAAATAAACCACTTTTATATCATCTTTAAAAGACTTAACAATGGAATTTATATCGCATGAACACTTTGTACATATTTCTTCTAAATCTCTATCTCTTTCTCTAACAATTATTTTAACACATATTCAAACTAGGATTTCAATCCTTCCAAATTGTCATTTAAAATAATTGTGATAATCTTTAAAATAATTTGATAAATGATTTGATAATTTACTTGGTTAATTAATTAAAAATAAATGTGATAATGTTTAAAATAATTTGATGATCTACTTGGTTAATTAATTAAAATTGTGAATTGGGTTGAATAAACAATCATGTTTTCCATGTATCTAATATATTTATCTATTTACCATATCAATTTCTTTGAGTTTCCTCCATCACAACAAACACATACATACAACAACCATGTATTATTTATCTAAAAGGATAATAAGCAACTACATATAATACAAACCATTTACATAAACATGGAAAACACTTTCTACAAATTTGCACCACATAATTGAGTAAAATGATATTTAAGAATAAAAAAACTTTAACAATATTATAACTAATTCTTCATAATGAAAATTTAATTTCCTACTTTGACATGAGTACCATTATGATACATAAAAAAAAAATAGTTAGCCCCCACTTTAAAATATTGCACACCTTACATGGATGCTATACTCATTTATGATTTTCTCTCTCTCATTCATTATAAAAAAATTAACAAAATAATCAAATGAAATCATGGCCCTATGGTATCATATTCATTCTTTTATATTAAATGCTTGTAATTCATAAACTTAGACATGGTTGATTTTCCTCTATATTCCAATGCCAATACTCTTGAACGTACACAACTATTAATTATTAATGATGAAGAAAATCTAAATTATATATCTATGTCATATTTTTAAATATCTTGTTGTGTGGATCTATTGTGTATTCAATATTTGTGGTGATTATATTTGTAGATCTATTCAGGTTCTTAAAAGACAAAGATTAAGATGAAAAAAAGAAAGCTAACTTCCATTAAACAAGATTTTATCAGATTTGATACATGAAAACCATAGTAGGCTCTCTTTCATTAACATCACTAAAAAGGTCTTTTACATCAGCCATTTGAGCCTAAAAAATTAAATCAATTTTAAAAGGGTGGATCAATAAGGAAGAGAAATAGAGGATAAGCTGAGTACCCATGAAAAAGTTTATGAGATAAGTCTTAAATGTGGTGTCAAATGGATAGAACTCAGTTCAACAATGTCAAAATAGGAAATTCTGGATGAAGTGCATCAACAAAAGAGTTCTTATCCTCTAGTTCCAAGCCTCTATAGTAGGATTATCCAGAATCATTGTGAGATAAATTAGAGTCCCCCCTTTGAGTCACTCGACATACATTAAGACAAATTAGAGTTCCCCCTTCGACTCACTTGACATACCTTAAGAAACCTACAATACAACCCACTAGGAACTAAATTTTAGTCTTAGAGCTTCACGACATCCTATTCTTCTCCTTAGTAGACTTTTCTTTAACAACCATGTGATATTGTAAAATGTGACTTGAATACCTATAAGTGATTATGTTGTGTCTTTGAATGAAGATGTCAACCAATTATATCCAAGTCTATGTTTATTCCTCTTTTACAAAGCCTCCTATTCCTTAGATAAAATATACATACCAAGTCTATGTTTATTCCACTTTTGCAAAGCCCCTAGGTTCAACACATATTTTTTTTATTACCAATCACATGAACAACACCCATTATGTATATAAATCTTAGAAAAAAAATATCAAATTATTAAAAAATAAAAAAAATATAAATACATATTACTAAAACTAAGTTTGGTGAAATGAATGAAAATGATATACCATCTTTAGTGTAACATACACTTTTAAATGACTTTAAATTTAAAAGTGCATTTTAATATTTTACATATGAATGTGTTATCTATAAAAGAAAATCATTAGAGAGTTTAAGAGATATTTTTTTACAACCATAACATTCTTAATAAATTAATTGATATAAATTAATATATGTAATTTGAAAAATTCATAATCTAATCAACTATTTAATAACATTGAAAACAAACAATTGAGCTAACCCCTTAAACTGTATATAGTATGTTATATGTACATGCCCTAATACATTATAGTTAAAGAATATAGTGGTAAAGGTGTTGATTAAGTATAGTGGTGAAAGTGTTGATTAATGTTATAATTTATGGTTTTGTAAATTGATAAGGTGTTGGGTGTAGTAGTGAATGTGTGTTTAATTAATTATATTTAGGTAGATATAATGATAAAAGTGTATTTGAGTGATGTTTTAGTGTGATGAGGTCTTATGTGATCTCCTTAATTAATAAAAATATAGTAGGTTTAATTAAAAAAACAAAAATAATAAAAATAATAAAAAATAAAGTTAAAAAATTGGATCCCTCTCTATCCTTGATAAGTTTATATGTAACATGGATTTAAGTTGGTTATGATCTCCTCGTAAGGTGATATCCAAGTCACGTGATGGTGTAGTAATGAAAGTGTGTTCAATTAATTATAACTTGATAGAATTAATAAAAAACAAAGTTAAGAAATTGGATCCCCTCTATAAATCTGAATTTAACATGAATCATGACTGGAATGTTCCCATCCAAATCCAAAGCCCATGGCAGTGTTGTAGTGAAAGTGTGTTCAATTAACCATGGATGTATTTGAGTAGCCATTTAGCCATAGTTGGATAACTTTGAATGTGGTCCCAAAGCCTTATAAAAACATTTAAAGCCTTATAAAATCATTTAATAACTTTGGATGTGTTCCCAAAGCCTTATAAAAACATTTAAAGCCTTATAAAACCATTTAATAACGTTGGATGCGGTCCCAAAGCCTTATAAACGAAAACAAAAGCCCACTACTTCACCCGCTTACCCCTAGGGAATCTTTCTTTTTAGCATATATAGACATAAACAACCACGACAACCTGCAATTAAATTGATCGAATGCTTGGCGAGAAGTTGTGACAACCTGCAATTGAGTTGATCGAATGCTTGACGAGAAGTCGTCTGTTT